>ML268757.1:0-22291 GCA_005239495.1 Nicotiana undulata
AACACACTTAAGGTCTCAAAGATGGGAGTTTAAAACAGGAGTTTTAAGTAAAACAGTGAGTTGAAAAAGATCTGTTTTGGAAACTTATTGAAAGCAGAAGATTCAATTAGGACTGAGTGGCTTGAAGGATAGTTGGTTTTCAAAATACGGTAGTTAAAGGCAGCGGTAAGATTTAGCAGTACGCAGTGATTTAAAGCTTTCAGAAAATATAGAAGAAAGTCATTAAATTAGGGGTTTGAAGTAATATAGTGATTTTAAAAGATGAGTGACTAAAATACAGTAGCTTAGCATAGAGTAATAGTTATCAGTTTACAGAGAACTGCAGTAAAAGAAATAGTAAGATGGTATCCAAATATAGTAACTTTAAAGAAATACAAAGCAAGGATTCGAAATGGCACGATTTTGAGCAGAGTGAGGTATCTTTGAAAACCCAGTAGTTTGAAAAGATAATAGAACATGAATCAGTAAAAGGAAATAGATGCACAACTTCGAGACTGTTTAAAATATAGCAGGAGTTTAATAAAAGTAAAGTGAACTTCAATGAGGTAAAACAAGAATGGGAGAAGCAGGGTTCAAAATGTTTAAATGAGACTGATTAAACTAGTAGAACATAATTGATTTGATTTTACATGTATTAGGCCTAAAGTTTGCCTAGGCGTCGTATACATTGCCTATTTAATTTAAAGGGTGAACATGCATATTTGGATTCTGATTTTAATAGATACATGTTTGCAGGAAATTTGTTTGAAGTAGATTAGCCATATTTTATGGGAGTATTAGATTATGTTAACTAGGCGTTCAAGTTCTAATAAATAAGAAGTCCTAAGGGCAGGATATCTAATGCACAAAGTATCATCCTAAAACATGGTTTCTATATGTCATGCATGAGCAATACATTATGGCAGCTTTTGTTACTCGTTTAGTTACACTGGGAACATGGTGTCAGATGGTATGAATATAATAGATGTGTTGAAATAAAGAACCTAAACATGATTTTTAATGCATGGTATGCATGTCCTAAGCATGATACTATTGCACACATAGGGAAATAAAGCCTATAGTCATGATTTCTACCCATACTACACTAAACATGCATAGTTCCCTCCCATATTAACTATCCAGCCCCAATCGTTTGCTTATAAATTATTAAAGACCATATCAAATGAATTACAGTAATTGTAAAGAGGAAAATAAGAAGTTATTCTATAGGGAGCCTTCAAACAGGCCCAACCTTCCACCCTCATCCCTTTCGAGCTTCACAGCCTTACATAGCCTAGGTGCGGCAAAGATCCCAAAGGCCATTGTGAGGGCCCTGGCCAATACCAGCACCCAGCAATAGCCAAAGTTGAGATAGGTGCAGTGCAGAATTACATGCCTCAGTGTGTCAAAGTTCAGAGGGAACTCAAGGTCCCTAAGCAATGCTCACACTGAGGGGGTGGAACCTAAAGGTCTAAGAATAATGTAAAGCGCAGGAAGTAGTAGTTTAAAAGAGTTCTCAAAACAGGGGGGTTTGTTTTAAGACAGTAGAAGCACTAGTTACCATAGCTCAACAATATAGGATTGCATACAAGGGCCATGGTGATTGGGAACAGATAAATCATATATTGCTAAAAGAGATACAGAGACTTATGAAAGCTCATTGAAGCATGACTACCCAAAATCAGAAGATTCAGGGGATCAAGAAATGGTCAAGCTTAGACATAATACTAGATAGTAATAGGGGACAATTATAACAGGTAAGATAAACAACAGTTAGAAGCATGTAGGTCAAGAAGAGCACATAAGTGCAAGGGATCAGGGGAATTAGGAAATGGTAAAGTATAAGCATGACAATATACAACAATAGGATACATGCATAGCAAGTAGAAATTAGGAATAAGCAACAGTCATATTTCAGACATAGCATGTAAGTCAGAAGAGACAAGACATGGCAAGGTACTAAAACAAAAGATTCAATTGCATGTTGAGCAGTAGAAGCATAAATAGAAGAAAATCAGGAAGATAATGAACTGAAACAATAATAATAACCACATTGATTGGAGACTTGAAGATTAATTAGGACATACCAGTAAGAGGGCAAAAGTAGGATGTAAAGAGCAAAGTGGTAACACAATATTAGCCTTGGCTTACAGCCAACTAATAATAGGCAAGAGCAGAGGCAGTAGTAGAACAAAGAGAGAAGAGAAAGAGCACAAGAGAATGTGTGATGACCCAAAAGGTCATCCTAAGTAATTCTAGCTAAATCTATGTTTCAAGGCTCCAAAAGCCTCTGTTAATCTCACCTCGATGTGCGTGTGCAGCCCGGGCGTGTAGCCGAGAAGTCCTTATTAAAATTTGATGAAAATGGAATTTTATGATAATTAAATGAATAAAATTGACTTTGGTCAATATTTTTGGTAAACGGACCCGGACCCGTGATTTGACGGCCCCGGAGGGTCCGTAGAAAAATATGGGACTTGGGCGTATGCCCGGAATCGAATTCCGAGGTCCCAAGCTCGAGAAATGAATTTTTTAAAGAAAATTGTTTTCTAGAAATAATAAAGGATTTTGGAAATGAATAATTATTTGAAAACCGTGCTACCGGGACCATATTATGGTTTCGTAGCCCAGAACAGGTTTATTATATGTTATGTGACTTATCTGTGAAATTTGGTGTAAAACGGACTTGAAATGATGTAATTCGGATTAAAATCGGATAAGTTAAGCTTTATGAAGTTTTGAGGAAATTTTATGAGTTTTAAGGTTTAATTCATTGTTTTGATGATATTTTGGTGATGTAAAAGCTTGAATATGTATGTAAGATGCTTTGGGAAATGTGTGTGTTTTAGGTTTTGAGACCCGAGGGCTCGGGTGAGTTTCGGGTAGCTAACGGGATGTGAAATGCATGAAAAATCTGGTGTTTTTGATAATTTGCTAGTGTCTGGTGTAATAACCTTCGCGAACGCGGCCAAGGGCTCGCGAACGCGAAGGGTAATTATGTGGCCTAGGATTTTACTCTACGCGAACGCGTAGAGGAAGACGCGAACGTGGAGCACTGGACAGTGCTTCTACGCGAACGCGTCCCCAGGGTATGCGAACGCGTAGTGTTAGGCTGGGGTCTGGGGGTTGGATACTTTGTTCTTCGCGAACGAGGGAAGAGGCTCGCGAACGCGGAAGGTTAGGGAGTCAGACCTTCGCGAACGCGGCCAGGGGCCCGCGAACGCGAAGGGTAATTTTGCCGAGTTATTAAAAATACCCCAAAACAGAATACCATACGGGAATATCACATTTTTTGCCTTCTTCTTCTCCTCCCACCCCCATTGACGATTCTCAAGCTAATTTCCCTCCATAAACACTTGGGTAAGTGATTCCAACTCTATTTTCTTCCATTTATCTTCAACAACCACTAGAATCTAGGCCTAAAAACATGGAAATTAAGTAGAAATTAGGGGTTTTGGGTAGAGTTAGGTTTTTGGGAAATTTGGGTGATTCAACCTCAATTTGGGGTCGGATTTCAAAACAAATTATATATTTTAACTCGTGGGGTTATGGGTGATTGGGTTTTTGTCCGAACCTCGAATTTGGACAAAGCGGGCCCGGGGTCGAATTTTAGAAATTTTGGAAGAAAGGTAGGAATTGTGTATTTAGGCTATGGGATGGTGTTATTGAGTTATTATTGATATACTTAAGTTAATTATGCCTAGATATTGTTGTTCCGGAGTTGAATTCAAAAGGAAAGGGGGTCTTAGAGGGTTGATTACTATACTTTGGACTGAGGTAAATGTCTTGCCTAACTTTGGTGAGGGAATAGGTATTATTTTCTATGTGCTAAGTGATTATCATGTTCATTGCATAGGTGAGGTGACGAGTATCTATGCAATGTGTGTCAAGCATGCCCGTGAGTCTAATTCGATAGAAAATGCAGTATTTCTTCCATGTTTAGCATATTATGAGATTGTCTTTACTTGGTAATTTATTATTGATTGAAAGTATTGGCTGTTGAGCTTGAGAAGTGTTGATACGAATGATAATCCAAGTGTAGAGTATGCTATTGAGGTGATTGGTTATAGCTGAGACCCTTGCCATGCATTTATTGAGATATTGACTGATATTTTCCCCTTGCCGGGTGATTTGAACTATATTTTTTTCCACTATGCTGAATTACTTGCCATACATCATATCATGCATAGTGAGGAAGAGAGAGTAAAGCAAGAGGGGTGATGTCATGCCATATTTACATGTATGGAAAGCACAAAGGATAATGTTGTGCCATATTTACAGTTATTGAAAGCACGAAGGATACTGCCGTGCCATATTTACAAATATTGAAAGCACGAAGGATAATGCTGTGCCATATTTACAGTTATTGAAAGCACGAAGGATAATGCCGTGCCATATTTACAATTATTGAAAGCACGAAGGATAATGCCGTGCCATGTTTACATTCATTGAAAGCACGAAGGTTAATGTCGTACCATGTTTACATTCATTGAAAGCACGAAGGTTAATGCCGTGCCATATTTACATTTGTTGAAAGCACGAAGGTTAATGTCGTGCCATGATTACAGTGATCACATCGTACATTACATAGTGAAAGAGAAAGTGAAGCACGAAGGATAATGCCGTGCCATGATTTACATTGACTATACCATGTTTTGCATAGTGAGGAAGAGAGTAAAAGCACGAAGGGTGATGCCGTGCCATTATTTACATTCCTGGCATTTGTACTTGTCTTTACTTGGTACTTTCTATTAAACTGCTTCTTATCTGCTTTCCTATGATCAATATATTGTCATATCTCACTTGTGATCCCTTTAACTGCTCTCGTTTCCCTAATTGTATGTTTTTTTTTCTTGCATTGCTATCTATGTTATATGATGTAGGATAGGACAGGTGTACATCGTTGCTAAGTCTAGCCTCGTCACTACTTCGGCCGAGGTTAGGATCGGTACGTACTCAGTACATGGGGTCGGTTTTACTGATGCTACACTGCACTTCTTAATATTGTGCAGACCCCGCATCCGGACCCAGTGGACCGCGTTGAGGAAGTCACCTTCAGTCCACACAGAGCTTCGAGGTATACCCGCTGGCGTTCGTGGGCCTTGGTGTCTCTCCTGCCTTTGTATTCTTCATTGTCTTACCTTTTTCTCCTAGTTTCAAGACAATTATATATTTCTTTTTCAGACTCTGTATTTAGCACTCAGTTTAGATAGTCCGTGAGTTTGTGACACCCCGGTTTTGGGATTATGTCACGTTGTGTACTTTACCATTTCATTAAACCTTTCGGATGTTTATTAAATTTCTTCTGTAAACATTTTTAAGCGTTTGTTATTTTCGTTAAGTTTTGAAAGGCATTACCTTTACTACTATGGACATGAGTTGAAATTTGTTAGATTTATGGTATGCGTTGGCTTGTCTAGCGGGTTCAACGTTAGACGCAGTCACGGCCTGAAGGTGGGATTTTGGGTCGTGACAAGTTGGGAGATCTAGGTTGCTTAGGTCTCACAACTCAGGGACAACCTTGGTAGATTCTGAGGGATCGGTACGGAGACGTTTGTATTTATCCCCCAGAGGCTGCTAAGTTAGGATACTCCTCTTCTCTTCATACTCTGTCGTGCATAGTATATTCTGTATACTGATTGAGTTTCCATCCTAATCTCTCGCAGATGGCGAGGACGCGTGCTTCCCTTTGTTTCGCTTAGCAGTCCGACACTCCTTCTATAGCTCCTACGAGGGGTCGAGGTCGAGGACGAGGCCGTGCTAGAGGCCGAGGTCGGGGCAGGGCTCAGCCTAGAGCAGCAGTCCTAGTTGGACCAGCACAGGTCCCAGAGGGGTTCATAGCTACCCAGTGCTTCAGGACACTCTCGTCCGTCTGGTAGGACTTATGGAGAGTATAGCATAAGAAGGACTTCTTCCTATTGCACCAACCGTCTCTCAGGCTGGGGGAGGGACCCAGACTCCTGCTACCCGTACGCTAGAGCAGCTAACTCACCAGTTTCAGACTCCGGCACCTCAGCCAGCCAGATTAGTTCAGCCTGGTTTAGTAGCACCGGTAGCTGAGGGAGCTAACAAGAGACCTCGTCGCTTTGGGAGATTCAGTTGAGCCTCATCTGGAGGCAGAGACTCCTTTGGCAGAGGTCATCAACCCCGACCTTTTCAGTCAGCACTTCAGGTATCTTCCCGTGCACCGCCAGCCTATGTTAGTGCACCATCAGCGTCTATCAGTGCAAAGCCGCTTCAGATCTACCAGGGTATATATCAGGGTCGTCATGGCCAGTTCTCGAGTCCTAAGCCGCAGCAGCAGAGATCTTGTAATATTTGTGGTGTGCTGATGCACATTGTCAGATATTGTCCCCGAGTCTCTAGTGGTCCTCAGTATCAGGGCCCCCGTGCTATGGTTCCCGTAGCAGGCACACCCCCACCCTCTCAGCCAGCTATGGGTGGTGGCCGTGGTGCCATAGGAGGTGCTCAGGTTCTTAGAGGTGGAGCACATGCCACGAGAGGTGGAGGCCAGGATGTTCAGATTGGAGGGGCTCCGCCCCGTTGTTATGCTATTCCTTCAAGACCTGAGGTTGAGGCCTCCGATGCAGTTATCGCAGGTACGACCTCCATTTGCAACAGAGATGCTTCGGTATTATTTGATCCGGGTTGTACTTTCTCTTATGTGTCTTCAAATTTTCCCCTTATTTGAGCATGCCTCGTGATTCTTTAATTACTTCTGTGTATGTGTCTACCCCGATGGGTGATTCTATTGTGGTTGACTGAGTCTATCGTTCCTGCTTAGTTGTTATCAGTGGTTTGGAGACTCGGGTAGACTTATTGCTCCTTGTCATGGTAGATTTTGATGTGATTCTGGGTATGGACTGGTTATCTCCCTATTATGCTATTTTGGACTGTCATGCCAAGATAGTGACCTTAGCCTTGCTAGGAGTACCTCGTTTAGAGTGGAAAGGGACGCATAGTCATTCTTCTGGTAGAGTTATTTCTTATATGAAGGCTCGGCGCATGGTCGAGAAGGGTTGTTTGGCCTATTTGGCCTACGTTCGTGATTCTTGTACTGAGGTTCCTACTATAGAGTCTGTGCCCGTGGTTCGTGAGTTTCCAGAGGTATTCCCTACTGACCTGCCGGGTATTCCACCCGACAGGGATATTGATTTTTGTATTGAGTTAGCTGAGGGCACTCAGCCCATTTCTATTCCCCCGTATCGTATGGCTCTGCCAGAGTTGAAGGAGTTAAAGGAACAATTACAGGATTTGTTAGATAAAGGCATCATCAGGCCTAGTGTTTCTCTTTGGGGTGCTCTGGTATTGTTCGTGAAGAAGAAAGATGGCTCAATGAGGATGCTTGTTGACTACCGGCAGTTGAATAAGGTTACTATCAAGAACAAGTATCCTTTGCCGAGGATTGACGATTTATTTAATCAGCTTCAGGGTGCTACGGTATTCCCTAATATAGACTTGAGGTCTAGTTATCATCAGCTGAGGATGAGGGCATCTGATGTGCCCAAGACGGCTTTTCGCACTCGTTATGGGCACTATGAGTTTTTGGTCATGTCGTTTGGGTTGACTAATGCCCCCGCTGCTTTTATGGAGTTGATGAATCGGGTATTCAGGCCTTATTTGGACTCGTNCTAAGTGGGAGTTCTGGTTGAGTTCTATGGCATTCTTGGGCCACGTTGTATCGGCAGAGGGCATTCAGGTGGATCCGAAGTATGTTTCAGCAGTTAGAGATTGGCCTAGGCCCACTTCAGCCATAGAGATTCGGAGTTTCTTGGGCCTAGCCGGCTATTATCATCGGGTTGTTGAGGGGTTTTCATCTATAGAAGCCCCTATGACCAAGTTGACACAGAAGAGTGTTCAGTTCAGATGGTCTGAGGAGTGTGAAGTGAGCTTTCAGAAGCTCAAGACAGCATTGACCACAACACCAGTGTTGGTATTGCCCTTAGGTTCAGGTTCTTATACCGTGTACTGCGATGCTTCGCGGGTTGGGCTGAAGGTTATAGCATATGCTTCACGTCAGTTGAAGATTCATGAGAAGAACGATCCAATCCATGATTTGGAACTTGCAGCTAATGTTCATGCCTTGAAGATTTTGAGGCACTATTTGTATGGGGTGCCGTGTGAGGTGTTCACCGATCATAAGAGTTTGCAATACTGGTTTAAGCAAAAAGAGTTGAATATGAGGCAGAGGAGGTGGTTAGAGTTGCTGAAGGATTATGATATTACTATTCTCTATCATCCGGGAAAGGCCAATGTGGTGGCCGATGCCTTGAGCCGTAAGTCAGTCAGCATGGGTAGTTTGGCTTACTTATCAGTTGGAGAGCGACCTTTGGCTTTGGATGTTCAGGAATTAGCCAATCGATTGGTAGGATTAGAGGTTTCTGGGGGGTGGCAATGTTTTGGCCCATAACATCGCTCGTTCTTCGTTGTATGATCGTACATGCGCCAGGCAGTATGATGATCGTCATTTGTGTGCTCTTAGAGATGCGGTTCGGCACGGACGTGCCAAGCAGGTCACAGTTGATGCTGAGGGAGTTTTGAGATTGCAGGGTCGTATATGTGTTCCTGATGTGTACGGCATTCGTGAGTTGATATTGCAAGAGGCCCATAGTTCCCGGTATTCCATTCATCCAGGCACCGCGAAGATGTACCAGGACTTGCGGCAGCATTATTGGTGGCGTAGAATGAAGAAGGATATCTTGGCTTATGTAGCTCGGTGCTTGAATTGTCAACAGGTCATATATGAGCACTAGAGACCCGGTGGTTTGATGCAGCAGATTCAGCTTCCCGAGTGGAAGTGGGAGCGTATCACGATGGATTTTGTAGTTGGACTTCCACGGACCCAGAGGATGGTTGATGCAGTATGGGTTGTGGTGGATAGGCTGACCAAGTCAGCACATTTCATTCCGGTGGCGGTTTCATCTTCAGCGGAGAAGTTAGCTCAGATCTATATGAGAGAGATTGTCAGATTGCACGGTGTGCCCTTATCTATCATATCAGACCGAGGTACTCAGTTTACCTCCCATTTTTGGGGAGTATTTCAGCGAGAGTTGGGCACACAGATTGAGTTGAGCACAACATTTCATCCTCAGACGGACGGATAGTCCGAGCGTACTATTTAGATTTTGGAGGATATGTTGTGGGCATGTGTTATTGATTTTGGTGGTTCATGGGATCAGTTCTTTCCTTTAGCAGAGTTTGCTTACAACAACAGTTACAAGTCGAGCATTCAGATGGCTCCGTATGAGGCGTTGTATGGTACGCGATGTTGGTCTCCAGTCGGATGGTTTGAGCCCGGAGAGACTAGATTATTGGGTTCTGAGTTAGTCCAGGATGCATTAGATAAGGTGAAGATCATTCAGGATAGACTTCGTACAACTCAGTCCAAGCAAAAGAGCTATGCAGATCGTAGAGTTCGAGATTTGTCTCTTATGGTAGGAGACCAGGTATTCCTTCAAGTGCCGCCTATAAAGGGCGTGATGAGATTCAGAAAGAAGGGCAAGCTGAGCCCTAGGTATATTGGTCCATTTGAGATTTTGGACAAGGTAGGAGAGGTGGCCTACAGACTTGCCTTGCCACCACATTTATCAGCCGTGCATCCAGTGTTTCACGTATCTATGCTCCGGAGGTATATTGCAGATCCATCTCATGTTCTAGACTTCAGCGGTGTCCAGTTGGACAAGGATCTGACTTATGAGGAGGAGCCGGTAGCTATATTAGATAGGCAGGTTTGCCAGTTGAGATCGAAGAGTTATCCTTCGGTCCGTGTTCAGTGGAGGGGTCAGCCTGCCGAGTCCGATATGAGGAGTCGTTATCCCCATATTTTCTCAGACTCAAGTACTTTTCTATGTCCGTTCGAGGATGAACGTTTGTTAGAGGTGGAGATTGTGATGACCCAAAAGGTCATCCTAAGTAATTCTAGCTAAATCTGTGTTCCAAGGCCTCGAAAGCCTCCGTTAATCTCACCTCGATGTGCGTGCAGCCCAAGCGTGTAGCCAGGAAGTTCTTATGTTGAAATTTGATGAAAATGGATTTTTATGATAATTAAATGAATAAAGTTGACTTTGGTCAATATTTTTTGTAAACGCACCCGGACCCGTGATTTGACGGCCCCGGAGGATCCGTAGGGAAATATGGGACTTGGGCGTATGCCTGGAATCGAATTCCGAGGTCCCAAGCCCGATAAATGAATTTTTTAAAGAAAATTATTTTCTGGAAATAATAAAGGATTTTGGAAATGAATAATTATTTGAAAACCGTGCTACCGGGCCCGTATTATGGTTTCGGAGCCCAGAACAGGTTTATTATATGTTATGTGACTTATCTATGAAATTTGGGGTAAAACGGACTTGAAATGATGTGATTCAGATTAAAATCGGATAAGTTAAGCTTTATGAAGTTTTGAGGAAATTTAATGAGTTATAAGGTTTAATTCCTTGTTTTGATGATATTTTGGTGATGTAAAAGCTTGAATAAGTCCGTAGGATGCTTTGGGAAACGTGTGTGTTGTAGGTTTTGAGACCCAAGGGTTCGGGTGAGTTTCGGGTAGCTAACGGGATGTGAAATGCATGAAAAATCTGGTGTTTTTGATAATTTGCTGGTGTCTGGTGTAATACCCTTCGCGAACGCGGCCAAGGCTCCGCGAACGCGTAGGTCCCAGCAGCTAACCGTTCGCGAACGCGAAGGATAATTTTGCCCAGTTATTAAAAATACCCCAAAACAGAATACCATACGGGAATATCACATTTTCAGCCTTCTTCTTCTCCTCCCACCCCCATTGACGATTCTCAAGCTAATTTCCCTCCATAAACACTTGGGTAAGTGATTCCAACTCTATTTTCTTCCATTTATCTTCAACAACCACTAGAATCTAGGCCTAAAAACATGGAAATTAAGTAGAAATTAGGGGTTTTGGGTAGAGTTAGGTTTTTGGGAAATTTGGGTGATTCAACCTCAATTTGGGGTCGGATTTCAAAACAAATTATATATTTTAACTCGTGGGGTTAAGGGTGATTGGGTTTTGGTCCGAACCTCGAGTTTGGACCAAGCGGACCCGGGGTCGAATTTTAGAAATTTTGGAAGAATGGTAGGAATTGTGTATTTAGGCTATGGGATGGTGTTATTGAGTTATTATTGATATACTTAAGTTAATTATGCCTAGATATTGTTGTTCCAAAGTTGAATTCAAAAGGAAAGGCAGTCTTAGAGGGTTGATTGCTATACTTTGGACCGAGGTAAGTGTCTTGCCTAACTTTGTTGAGGGAATATGTATTATTTGCTATGTGCTAAGTGATTATCATGTTCATTGCATAGTTTAGGTGACGAGTATCTATGCAATGTGTATCAAGCATGCCCGTGAGTCTAATTCGATAGAAAATGCAGTATTTCTTCCATGTTTAGCATATTATGAGATTGTCTTTACTTGGTAATTTATTCTTGATTGAAAGTATTGGATGTTGAGCTTGAGAAGTTTTGATACGAATGATAATCCAAGTGTAGAGTATGCGATTGAGGTGATTGGTTATAGCTGAGACCCTTGTAGGGCATTTATTGAGATATTGACTGATATTTTCTCCTTGCCGGGTGATTTGAACTATATTTTTTTTCCACTATGCTGCATTCCTTGCCATCCATCATATCATGCATAGTGAGGAAGAGAGAGTAAAGCACGAGGGGTGATGTCGTTCCATATTTACAATTATTGAAAGCACGAAGGGTAATGTCGTGCCATATTTACAGTTATTGAAAGCACGAAGGATAATGCCGTGCCATATTTACAATTATTGAAAGCACGAAGGATAATGCTGTGCCATATTTACAATTATTGAAAGCACGAAGGATAATGTCGTGCCATATTTACAATTATTGAAAGCACAAAGGATAATGCCGTTCCATGTTTTCATTCATTGAAAGCACGAAGGTTAATGTCGTGCCATGTTTACATTCATTGAAAGAACGAAGGTTAATGCCGTGCCATATTTACATTTATTGAAAGCACGGAGGTTAATGCCGTGCCATGATTACAATGATCACATCATACATTGCAAAGCGAAAGAGAAAGTGAAGCACGAAGGATAATGCCGTGCCATGATTTACATTGACTATACCATGTTTTGCATAGTGAGGAAGAGAGTAAAAGACGAAGGGTGATGCCGTGCCATTATTTACATTCCTGGCGTTTGTACTTGTCTTTACTTGGTACTTTCTACTAAACTGCTTCTTATCTGCTTTCCTATGATCAATATACTGTCATATCTCACTTGTGATCCCTTTAACTGCTCCCGTTTCCCTAATTGTATGTTTTTTCTCTTGCGTTGCTATCTATGTTATATGATGTAGGATAGGACAGGTGTACATCGTTGCTAAGTCTAGCCTCGTCACTATTTCGGTCGAGGTTAGGCTCGACACTTACTAAGTACATGGGGTCGGGTGTACGGATGCTACACTGCACTTCTTAATATTGTGCAGACCCCGCATTCGGACCAAGTGCACCGCGTTGAGGAAGTCACCTTCAGTCCACACAGAGCTTCAAGGTATACCCGCTGGTGTTCGTGGGCCTTGGTGTCTCTCCTGCCTTTGTATTCTTAATTGTCTTACCTTTTTCTCTTAGTTTCAAGACAATTATATATTCCTTTTTCAGACTCTGTATTTAGCACTCAGTTTAGATAGTCCGTGAGTTTGTGACACCCCGGTTTTGGGATTAAGCGACGTTGTGTACTTTACCGTTTCATTAAACCTTTCGGATGTTTATTACATTTCTTCTGTAAACATTTTTAAGCATTTGTTATTTTCGTTAAGTTTTGAAAGGCATTACCTTTACTACTATGGACATGAGTTGAAATTTGTTAGATTTATGGTATGCATTGGCTTGTCTAGCGAGTTCAACGTTAGACGCAGCCACGACCTGAAGGTGGGATTTCGGGTCGTGACAGAATGTAGAATAGTATTGATGTCTATCTCGTTGAAAAGCTAGAGCTTTTATAGTTGAAAAACGAGTAGCAAAATATGGTAATAATCACAATAGCATGGTAATCAAAGAGCTCAGAATCAATTAGTCAGGAAATCAAGACACGGTTCCCTTAAGTCAAGGGATCTCAAGAACTAAAACGGTAAAACATATAACATATAAGGCAAATAAAGTCAGTACAAGACTAAATAAGGAAGGAATCATAGTTTATTAAGTATAGGGTTAACAATTAAGGCTAAGTTCAAAATATTCTAATTAAGAAAATAGACAATAAGAATATAGTACCACATCAGACAAGTTAAGTGAATCGATTGATTCGAATAGGAGAGGTAAAAATTAAAGTCTCGAAGGAAAGTTTATCAATCAAACCCTAATATATGGAGTCCAGAATCAATCAAAGAAGAGTCACAATTCTATATTAATCATATAAATAGACAAGAATGACCAGACATAGTAAATAGGCAGGTTGAACAAGTGTTAGTAGAAAGATGCAAGTCTGAACAATCGAGATAGACATAAGCACATAGTGGTGGTATAAGTTAAGCTAATAGAACTCAGTAAACATATTCAAGGCAGATAACTACGACAACTCAAACAAGAAACAAGCAGAGTCATTCTAATACATAGAACCAACGAAGAAGACTTAGTAAAATTAGGTCTTTTAACACAAGCAAGATAAAAAGCTAGTAGAATCACCGAATCATCATGATATGCAAAGAACAGACTTAAAAGCAAGAAGAAACTCAGTTCAAGCATAAAAAAGTTCTGAGAAACCCTAGTTTTAAAAGGAAGTAAAAACGTTTAAAAGTCGAAGATTCTTAAAGATTGAGTCAAGAATAATGTAAAACATAAAGAAACAGGCTTGAATCATTTAGAAACACCATAGACCTGAGAGGTTTAGACAAAAATTAGGGTTTCAGAGAGGATTGAAGATAATCGGAAAACCTGCCGCGAAGCTCAAAGGTAATGGTGATTGTGGCATGGTCGTATCAAAACCCCACCGGAGAAGGCCGAAACATCACCATAGCAGGAGCCCAAGCAGTGGTCTAGCATGGTGGAAACCCATGGAGGTCTCAAAGACGGAGAGGATCTGAGAGATAAGGCTTCAAGGCGGCTGGTGGTTGAAAGGAGGTGAGCCTGGAAGTGGCCGGAGATGAAGGCTGGAGACCATCGGAGAACCAGAAGGTTCTAGAGAGAAGGGGGAGAGGAAGAGACCAGAAGAGAGAGAGAGAGAGTCAGTCTCGAAGAATGAGAGAGACGGGGGGAGGGGGGGGGGTAGTTAAGGGTTAATTAAGGTAAGAGAGAATCTGGGCCGTTGATCTTATTTGATCAACGACTCAAATTTAATCAGGGGTTGGGCCGGGTTAATTTTAGGATTGGGCTAGGTTAAATAGTCTGATGGGTTGGAGTTATTTGGGTTTAGAGATTAGGTTAAAATGTGGCTAGAATTTGAAATAATGTGGGTACTTGTTAAATACCCGTAAAAATAGATAATTGATTAATTAAAATAGCTAATAGTTGTATAAAAATAAAATTAAGTTAAAATAGGTAAAATTACAATAATCAAACAATATAAAAAATGTAAGAAACATAAATTCGAATTTTAAAAGGTATAAAATGTCTAATTAGGCCATAATTGCAAAATGATTTTAATTGTAATTAAATAAGACCCAATTTGGCCAATTTATGAAATAATTAGATTTTAATAAGTAAAAAGTGATTATGAATGACATAGAGAACTGGAAAATATTTTGAAATTATTTAGAGCACAATTTATGAATTATTTAAATATGAAATATTAAAATAAACAAGAAAATAATTTAATAAAAATGTGGAAAAAATAGAGAAATATACCCATTATTACAAAGAGTAATTTACAAAGCTTATATGCAAGTTTGCAAATAATTTGAGGAAAAAATTGGGTATCAACAACCATTCGTTCATACGATATCCGTATAAAAAGATATAAGCGTTGGAAGATGAGCCAATGCTAGGGTGCCAAGCTAGCACCTCTCTTACTTTTCCAAAGTTGATATATATAAGTCTTATGTCGGATTTCTCTTCATTTTGCAGCATAACACGACCATAGAACATCCATAAACATATCCTTAAGCTCTCTTCTAAGGTTTCAGAGAAGATTATCATCCCAGGCATGAAATCGAGAAACGATAACATTAAAACGATCCCTACGACGTAAGTGTCATTATACCACATCTCTTTTTTTATTTGTAATTAGAGTTTTGGAAGGTACTTCATAGTTAATAAACATCTAATATCTGTATTTAAGTGTTTAAAAATCAAGGAAGGTTGATAAATGTGTTTCCTAATAGTTAGAACTCACGGGACGGTGATCGGAACCCGTGTGTTACTGTTGGGCTGCGTATTTTACTACTTTTTTGTGGAGTTTTGGAGGAGGAAGGGTGTGGAGAAACACCATATAAATGTAGGGTGGTGGGCTTGTCCTTCTTCGTAACATTTCCGGGTCGTCTAACACTACTACGGTGGTTATTTTGTGTATGAAGAGATTGCGGTGTGTTGGGCTTTTTTGTAGTATTTTGTGGTGTATATAAGGCTGGAAAATAATGTATATATGTTGTTGTTGTTGTTGTTGTTGTTGTTGTTGTTTTGTTCTTTTGTTGTTGGTGTTATCTTGAATTTGGAGGAAGTAAGGATGATAGGGGAGATGCTGCCCGTTTTTATACAAAATAAGCTTGTCGTTCGTTGTGCAATAATTGTACCTTTCGTAACTTGATGATAGTAATATTATCATTGTTGTAGATTAAGGTTCGAAGAGGTGAGTTCAACTTGGTGAGTTGAAAGATTGTGATAAGGTATGTTAAGGCATTTCCTTCATTCTTTTGGCATGATCTAAAGTGAAACGAACGTAAACGATACACTATTTCATAATGAATCTACTCATAGAACCTAAGGTTGTCCATGTTGTTCTTTCCTTAAAAAGTTATTCTAAGAAAGTATGTATGATCCTTGAGTCCTAGTGAAGTTCATATTGATGGTATTATTTCTATAATGTTAATCGAAGGTGAAACTACCTTACGTCCCTCCGAAAGGTTTAGAGCAAGATTCCATGAGTCCAGCATGCATTATATATAGTATCTATTTTACTATACCAAGTCGCGCTATAGTCAGCCGAGTACGACACCTATTGTGCAACCACTGATTAGTTGGGTTTACCGAGCTCCACGTGGCCGGGTACGATTCTACTGAGCCTTATGATGGCCGGGTATGTTTTTGCCGAGTCCTATTCGAGGCCGGGTATGATATGATGATGATGATACCCACAGAGGCGGATGTTTTTAAAAGATTATGTATATATATATCACGCATTTCATATCACTATCTCTTAGAGGCACTCAGATTCTACAGGTTGTATCTGCTACATCTCTTTTTACATTACTGTTCTTAGTTATGCTTTTCTGCCTTACATCCTCAGTACTTTATTCGAACTAATGTCCTTTTTGCTTGGGGATGCTGCGTTTCATGCCCGCAGGTCCTGATAGGTAGGTTGACAGTCCTCCTAGTAAGCTATCAGCTCAGCGGAAGGTGTTGCTACACTCCACTTGCTCCAGAGTTGCCTATTTGGTCAGTATGATTTGGACATGTATTGACTGGTATGGCGGGGCCCTATCCCAACCTTTTTATGTTTATGTAGTCGTATAGGCTTGTAGACAGATGTCAGGTATATGGATACTTGTATGGCCTTGTTGGCCTATGTTTTGAGTTTACAAATGATCATGTCAGCCTTATAGGCCCGTATATTACATGTATAAGTTTATATATATTGTTGGGTCATCCTATGTCTAGTATGCACTTATATTTTGTTCTTGTTATCTCATGACGGTCCTTTTGTCCCATGATAGTAAGATAAGAAAGATATGTTATGTTGGTACTCGGTTGAGTAAGGTACCGGGTGTCCGTCCCGGCCTATAGGTTGGGTCGTGAAATTAATTCCCTCTTACAAGGTTAGAAAAGAGACTTACCTTATTTCAAAGCCTACTTTATTGTCCAAGATTGTGCTCAAACCCTCAATTCGGTGCCAAACGAGTCGAAACTAGTGATATGTTATATAAAATAATCAATAGATGTTCAAAAATTCATATCCTAACTATCAAAATGATTTCATAATCCTATTTAAAGAATCCCTTAAACTCGCCCCGGACCCACGTGCCCGGATTTCGGAAATATTAGAAGAAAGTTGTTACCCATAACCGTATGAACTCAAATATATGATTTTAACTAAACTCCATAACAAATTTGTGGTTACATCCTATTTTTATCAAAAATCTAGGTTTTTCATGAAATCCATAAATTCCACAAATTTACAATTCTACCCATAATCTATGTATAACACTCACATTAGATAGAAATTACTTAACCTAAATAGCTAGGTTGGAATCCCCCCTTTTTGAAGCTCCAAAATCACCCAAGTTTGTGAAAAATTAGAGGAAAAGTCCCAAGTCCCATATTAGATGAGGGTTCTGCCTTCAGCGATTATCACACTTGCGGTGCCTTAGCCGCATTTGCGGTGCTTGGTTTGCTTCTGCAGATGTCTTCAAGCCCAGTGAGGGCCACTTCTGCGGATGTGATCCCACTTTTGTGGCAAGTGTGCCGCTTCTACGGCTGGGTCCGCTCATGCACCCTTCTTTATCGCACATGCGCGTCCGCGAGAATGCACAAAAATCTGCACATGCGGTCCCTGTCCAAACACTCCAGAATCGCTTCTGCGGTCCAACCCTTGCACCTGCGGCCCTAAGCTCGCAGGTGCAGGCACACCAAAACTGGTACTCCAGGAGCCCTCTTGAGTTTCAAACTCAATTCGCGTACCTTCCGAATGGCATCCGGGGCCTCCGAGGCCCCGTCCAAGACATACCAACAAGTTTGAAATCATAAAACGGACTCGCTCGCACCCTTGGAATGCACAAAACAAAATCAAGACTAAGAATCACACCCCAAACCAATTGAAATCAAATATATGAACTTTAAGTTCTTCAATTTACTTCGAACGCGCCGAAACATACTTAGACTACTCGGAATGACATCAAATTTTGTGTGCAAGTCTTAAATCACCATATAGAACCATTCCCAGTTTCAGAATCCCATTTGGAACTTGATATCACCAAAACCTGCTCAAAACCAAATTTAAAGAACTTCAAAACCTTCGAAGAACCAACTTCACTATTAGGCGCCGAAATGCTCTCGGTCTATCTGAAATCGATCCGAACATATGCCCAAGTACAAAATCACCATACAAACCTATTAGAATTGTCAAATCCCGATTCCGAGGTCGTTTACTCAAAATGTTGACCGAAGTCAAACATAGCTATTTTAGCCAACCTTAAGGAACCAAGTGTTCCAATTTCAACCCGAACCCTTCCAAATCCCAAACTAAACATCCCTGCAAGTTATAAATTAGTAAAAGCACGTACATGGAGTCTTATTTAGGGGAATGAGGTTCTAGAAAGAAAAACTACCGGTCGGGTCGTTGCAGGTTGTTTATTTTATTAGCCAAAACTGATGTACATATAAATAGAGTCAACTGAATCTAATTCCAGTAAATGTATCATTTCACATTTTATTTAGCTAATTGTCTCAAGCTCTCTTCTCTCACATACTTAGATAATTAGGTTTAGCTTCGATCCATTTCTCCAAATTCACCTCTATTCGATGTCTTAACATGGTATTAGAGCCCAGATCTGAGCTATCCTCGACATTTTCCTTCATTTCTTCGCCTTAGTTTTTCCTATTTTGTTAGTCAGTGTTTCTCTGATGAAGGCCTGTTCGCGACTTTAGAAGAAATTTGGGGTTTTGTTTTATTAAGGTTTGCTTATGATGAAAAAGTCTCCACTCATTTGAGTTTTTCGAAGGAGATACGATCACATATTTTCAATTTCATTGATTAGTTGATAGTTTACCCAAAATTTGTACCCTAATTGAAATTTTCAGTGTGTGACTTTCCTTTTCTCTATAATTGATGTTCATATTGGCTATGTGATTAAACTATTTTGAGATACATAGTTTGTCAATATAATTAGTTTATTTTCAATTTCGACTTTTTGTGATAGTGTTCACGTATGGGTGAAAATCGACTTGTACTTCTTCACCTTTCTCTATGTAGATTCTTTGTAATGACCCGACCGATCGTTTTGATCTTTTGAACAACATTTGGGGGTTTAAGACATCGCATAGTGTCGTATTATATACTATGACATGTATGGTTGGTTTCGACCTTCAAGAGGTTCGAAGTTGATTTAGGAAAGTAATTCTCAATTCGGAAGTTTTAAGTTTGAGGAGTTGACCAATATTTGATTTTTCAGCAAACAAGACCACGATAGAGATTTTATAGTTTCAACAGGTTCGTATGGTGATTCTAGACTTGGCCGTATGTTTGGATTTGAATTTGGATGTCCCTAGAAGGTTTTGGCTCTATTTGTCGAAAGTTGGCAATTTGAAGAATCAGAGAGTTCACAAGTTTGACCGGGAGTTGACTTTGATACTATCGGATTCCGATTGTTGTTCTAAAACTTGAAATAGATTCATTTTGTCGATTGGAACTTGTTTGTAAAGTTTGATGGTGATCCGAAATATTTAAGTGTGATTCGAACGCGTTTGAAGGTTTAAAAGTTAAGAGAATAATATGATTTTCTATTCGTTATTTTGAGTTATACATCGAGTTTCGAGTCCTTGTATAATATATTTGGTTTTTTATATGATTGGACAGGGTCCCGTGAACCTCGGGTGTATTTTCGAGTGGTTTCAGACCATTTTGATTGCATTTTGCATTGTTGAGTTGTGTTGGTTCCAGTTCCTTGCATTTGCAATGAGGGGTGTAACAAATATGACCATCACATGTTTTAGTGAGGTTATCGCTTTTGCGGCCTGGTTGTGATGGGGAACCTCGCATTTGCGAGCCAGTGATCGCAAGTGCGACATCTACAACTGGCTTTAAGATAGAATTATGGGATATTTTATTCATTCTCTCATACTTTTTTTAGCCCTGGACTTGGAAAGGACCAATTTTTGCTTGAAGGTTTTCAAACAAGACTTTGGGGTAAGTGATTCCTACTCATACTTAGTATCATTACAAGAATCTACATAAATTGTTAACACCCAAAACTTGGAATTTTAAAAGGAAATTTGGGATTTTGTCTACACTTTTAGAGAGTGCATCAATTTGGACTTGATTTTGAAAACTAGTTACTTATTTGGACTTGGTAGGTTATGGATTATCGATTTTGGTATTGATTTCAGATTTCAACCACGTGGGCCTGGTTGACTTTTGTTGACTTTTGGAAATTTATTCAAAGATCAAAGCTTTACGGATTCAGATCGCTTCCTATGGCATTGTTGACTTCCTTGGAGGATATTTTGTTGGGATATGCCCAATTGGAGGACTAGATCGAGGTTTTGACGCGATCTGAGGTTGTGGACTAGCCCCGATGAGTTAAGTATTTTTCCTAAGCTTGTTATGAGGGTAATTTTCTCTTTGACTATGATATTTGTTGTATGTTGAGGGTGGCGTATATGCGAGGTGACAAGCATATATGCATGCACTGTGGTTATTCATGATCTTGGTAGATCTTAGGCTATTATATTCCTTGTTTTGCTATCATGCTTCCTTCATATCATATTTTCTTCACTTGTATGACTACGTGGGCTATTATTCATGCTAGAATTTATGTCTAGACTATGTGCTTATTTGTTTGAGACATGATTGGACTATATTTTCTATATTGAGTTGTTTTCCTTGATTGTAATCATATTTTTTGCATGATATTATATCTGCATATTATATCTATGTCTCGGTGCGCTCTTTATATCCTATCCCACCTATTGTTGATGTCCTTATTTGTGTAACATAGGTTTGAGCTACTCGCTGTACTCCGTGCAATTTTTTGATATTGGTATTATGAGATGTTAGCATATTGAGACTTGAGGATATTAATGACTGATCTTGGACCAAAGAGTCGCGTTGATGTTGATAGTGACGTGATGCGTGCATCCAGCCCCATATTAGGTGAGTGTTATTGATGGAAGGTGATGCGTACGCTAGACCCTATATTTAAATTAGATCTAGTCAGGGATTAGGAAAGGATCCGCCCCTCCAGAACTAGGTATTAATTTGTAATTCTGATGCGAGGTTGGTTATAGCTGATACCCTTGTCAGGCATTTGTTAATGTTGTAAATGATGATTTCTCCTTGCCGGAACAATAGAATTGTATTGAATATTTCCATGCACTTGAGACTTCGTGTTGTTGACTTTCATATTATTGTTGCCTTGTGTTTTTATTATTCGTCGCACGAGGGGACATGCCATGTTGATCGATTGTTATTATATATGCACGAGGGGACATTCCGTGCCGAGTGACTGTGAGGTTATGCACGAGGGGACATGCCGTGCCTTTCCTGTTCATTATATGTTTGAGAAGCTATATTTCTGCCTTGTCTTTACGTTTCATTTATTACCTTGTACTGCTGTGCTAGCATGTTGTTACCCTATCTCCCCAGCATGTTCTCCCCGTATCTGTCATACTTGCTTATTTATGTTGCCATTTTTCCTGCTATTATATAAAATTGCACAGGTACATATGTTGTGTTGGTCCTAGCCTCGTCACTACTTCGCCGAGGTTAGGCTCGACACTTACTCAGTACATGGGGTCGGTTGTACTGATGCTACACCTGCACTTCTTTATGTTGTGCAGACTACGCAGCCGGACCCGGAGATCACTGACGATCGGAGCATCTCATTCAGTCACACAGGAGACTCGAGGTAGACCCGCAGACGTTCGTGGGCCTTGACGTCACCTTCTACTTTCCACTTTCAGCTCTGTCTTACTTTGTATTTCAAAGACAGTCTTATGTATTTATTTCAGACCTTTTGTTTGTAGTAATCTCTTAGATAGTCCGTGAGTATGTGACACCAGTTCTGGGATTTGTTTATGGGTTTTATTTCGAAAAGTGCTATGTTGTATTTTGGGTTATTTTGTTAAATTTTATATGGTGGGCCATCGAAGCCTTAGTTATCTTGTTCCTATTTGTTGTTAATGAGTGTTATTTAGTTCAAACGTTGGCTTGTCTAGCGGGTTCAACGTTAGACGCAGTCATTGCCCGAAGGTAGGATTCTTGGGTCGTGACAAGTTGGTGTCAGAGCCCTAGGTTGCTTAGTTCTCACAACTCACGGACAAACTTGGTAGAGTCTGAGGGATCGGTACAGAGACGTCTGTACTTATCCCCCAGAGGCTGCAAAGTTAGGAATAACTTCACATCTTTCATTCTCTGTCGTGCCAATGGAATTCTGAATGCTAATTGAGTCTCTATTTTACTCTCTC
>MDKH01235321.1:0-20460 GCA_005239495.1 Nicotiana undulata
CCGGCGGCAGTGGCCATAATTGGCCGGAAAATCACAATTCACGAGTTAGGGTTTACACTTAGTAGGTTTTTTCGAAATGATGAGCTAAATTTGTCATTTGAAAGTTGTTCAATATGTTTATTATGTGTTATATGTCAAATTTGGTAAGAAACGGACGTAGTTTGATGTGATTCTGACTAAAAATGGAAAATTTAAAAGTTTATGAAGTTTTGAGAATTTCTATAGATTTTGAGGATTAATTCGATGTTTACGATGTTATTTTGGTGTTTTGATTACTCGAATAAGTCCGTAAGATGTTTCTGAGGTTGTGTGTATATTTGGTTTTGAGCCCCGAGGGCTCGGGTGAGTTTCGAGTAGGTGTCGGAGTGCAAAAAGTGGGTAAAAATCTGATGTTTTATTGTTGTTTCTTGTGTTTGGAATTTTGTACTGTGCGAACGCACGAGACTTCATGCGAACGAACAGGGTAGTCTGGGGAGGGGGTTGGGTAGTACTGTGCGAACGCACCCAACCAGGTGCGAACGCCAAACATAAGGGAAAGCTCTACACGAGCGCACCCAACCAGGCACGAACGCATAGGGCTAGAAGGGGGCTGGGGCTGGGCAGCGAAACACACTGTGTGAACGCACATGTGTGTATGCGATCGCGGAGAGTCAGAGGGGTGGCTTGTCTGAACGCGGGCCTCTTGCCGCGAATGCACTGAGTATTTTCGCCATGTCATTTTAAAAGACTAAAAACATAATAGTTTCGGGACATAACCCATTTTTTCTCAAAACTTCATCTTCCCCAACCCTCTTAGGCGAATTTGGAGCACCTCTTTCACCATAGCTTCATAGGTAAGTGATCTTAACTTCATTTTATTCCATTTTCATGAACCATTGTTTGATTCTATGTCTAAAATCATGGAATTAAAGGGTAGAAATTTGGGTTTTGGGTAGAGTTAGGGCCTTTTTGAAAATTTGGGAATTTAACCTCTCTTTGGGGTCGGATTTCAAAACAAATTGTGTAGTCGGGCTAGTGGGGGAATGGGTGATCGGGTTTTGGTCAGAACCTCGTGTTTGGACCAAGCGGGCCCGGGGTTGAATTTTTGAATTTTTTGAAGAATGTTGGGAAATCAATAATTAGGCTTTGGAATTGAATTGTTGAGTAATTATTGATGTTATTGAGTTAATTGTGTCTTGAAACGATTGTTTCGTAGTTGGATTCGAGAGGAAAAGCGGTGCTAGAGGCTTGATTTGCATTCTTTGAGCTGAGCTAAGTGTGTGGCATAACCTTAGCTTGAGGGAATAGGTTTAGAGTCTTATCTGCTATGTGTTAATCCATGTTCAACGTATAGGTGAGGTGACGAGTACCTATATGTTGTGGTCGAGCATGCCCGTGAGTCAAACTTGATGATTTATATAGTGTTCTTTGATATTCTCTGTGTAATGAATTAATTGTCATTTTGGAAGTGATACATTGATGGTATTTCATGATGTAGATTGTTATTGATTATTCATCCGGTTGAGGATCATTTGTTAAATTAAACCTCTGAGTGAGATTGGTTATAGCTGAGTCCCTTGCTAGGACAGTAGAATACTTGTTGATTATTTCTGTACATTTGAGGTTTCTTATTATTGTCTTTCCTGTCAATTGTTGCTTTTACATATGTTATGCACGAGGATACATTCTGTGCCGAGTGATTGTTTATTATTTATGCACGAGGGGACATTCTGTGCCGAGTGATTGATTATTATTTATGCACGAGGGAACATTCTGTGCTGAGTCATTGTGAGGTTATGCACGAGGGGACATTCCGTGCCGAGTGATTATTATTTATGCACGAGGGGACATTCCGTGCCGAGTGATTATTATTTATGCACGAGGGGACATTCCGCGCTGAGTGTTTGTGAGGTTATAGCATGAGGGGACATGTCGTGCCATTTCTGTTTATTTACTTGTTCAGAGCTGTTAATTCCTGCTATTACTTATACATTTCAATCGTTCCTTGTTCCGTTGTTTCAGTTAGTTGTTGCCCTTTATCCCCAGCATGCCCCCCACTGGTTGTTGTATTTACTTTCTTACTTCGTGTCATTATTTCCTGTTACATTATTGAATTGCACAGGTGTTATTTGTTGTCGTGTCCTAGCCTCATCACTACTTCGCTGAGGTTAGGCTCGGCACTTACTCAGTACATGGGGTCGGCTGTACTGATGCTACACTTGCACTTCTTTGTGTTGTGCAGATTACAGCGCCGGACCCAGTGGACATTGAGCGAGGGAGTATCCTGCAATCCACGGCGACACCGAGGTAGTCCTGCAGGTGTCCGCAGGCCTTGGCGTCACCATCTATTTCTATTCTCCTGTCTTATCTTATATTTTTAGACAACTACACTTCTTTATTTCAGACTCATGTTTTTAGCAATCTTAGACTGTCCGTGAAATTGTGAAACCAGTTCTGGGGGGTTTATGTACGGAATTTGCGTAACATTTATTATATTAAATTGATGAAATCTTACCTTTTGCATTCTATTTCATTTATTCATGTTTATTGTTGTTCTTTTAAATGTCGTAAATAAAGAATATAGTAAATCTAACCAAACACGTTGGCTTGTCTAGCGGGTTCAACGTCAGACGCCACCACGACCGGAAGGTGGGATTTCGAGTCGTGACAAGTTGGTATCAGAGCAGTAGGTTGCTTAGGTCTCAAAATTCACGGACAAACTTGGTGGAGTCTGAGTGATCAGTATGGAGACATCTGTACTTATTCCCCAGAGGCTGCAGAATTAGGAATAACTTCACATTTCTTCTTCTCTGTCGTGCGAATTGATTTCTAAATGCTAATTGAGCTTCTATTCCACTCTCTCGCAGATGGCGAGAACGCGTGCTTCCTCATCCACCGATCAGCAGCCCGATCCTCCTGTTGTAGATCCTACAAGGGGCCGAGGACGAGGCCAGGGTCGTGCTAGAGGCCGAGGCAGGGGCAAGGCTCAGCCCAGAGCAGCAGCCCCAGTAGAGGACCCACAGGTAGATTTTGCCGATGAGGTTCCTTCTCAGACGGTTCAAGTGGAACCAGCTCAGGTCCCAGAGGGGTTCATTGCCACCCAGGTTCTTCAGGACGCTCTTGTTCGTTTAGTAGGACATATGGAGAGCGTGGTTCAAGCCGTTCTTTTTCCTACTGCACCAGCCGTCTCTCAGGCTGGGGGAGGGCCCCAAACTCCTGCTACTCGCACATCAGAGCAGTTAGCAACTTAGTTCCAGACTCCAGCACCTCAGACAGTTGGAGCAGCTCAACAGGGTATTGTGGCACAGGCTGTCGAGGGGGAAGCTATGTCTGCCGATGCTTTACGAAGATTGGATCGGTTCACCAAGCTATTTCCTACTACTTTTACTGGTGAACCATCAGAGTATCCCCGGGATTACTTGGACAGTTGCTATGAGGTTCTTCGGAACATGGGCATCGTAAAGTCCAATGGAGTTGATTTTGCCACATTCTGTCTTTCTGGTACCGCCAAGACTTGGTGGAGAGACTATTGCTTGACCAGACCAGCTGGGTCTGCACCTTTGACTTGGGCTCAGTTCTCTGAGTTGTTTTTGGGGAAGTTTCTTCCACTTACTCAAAGGGAGGATCTTCGGAGGCAGTTTGAGCATCCTCGCCAGGGATCTATGAATGTTACACAGTACGAGACCAGGTTCATCAGTTTTTCCCGACAAGATATTATGATACTCCCTACTGATCGGGAGAGAGTGAGGAGCTTTATCGAGGGTCTAGCGCAGCCAATCAGACTTCATATGGCCAGGGAGACAGGTACTGATATCTCTTTTCAGGATGCGGCCAATGTGGCCAGGCGTATTAAGATGGTCTTATCACAGGGCAGTGGTCAGGGGTCTAACAAGAGACATCGTCTTTTGGCACAGGGCATCCTCCTAGGCCTTTCTAGTCGGCACTTCAGGTATCCCGCAGTGCACCATGAGCTCCCATCAGTGCACCGCCGATTCAGAGCTTTCAAGGTGGTCATTTTTGTCGTCAGGGACAGTTCCAGGGTCAGTATTCTCAGCAGCCGAGGTCTTGCTTAACTTGCGGTTGTGCGGGGCACTTTTCCAAGTTTTTTCCCCGAGGTCTTGGTGGTCCTCAGTATCAGGGTTCCCGTGCTATGGTTCTCGCATCAGGTGCAACCCCACCTCCTCAGCCAGCTAGGGGTGGTGGTCGAGGTGCCAGAGGCGGAGATCAGACTCATAAAGGAGGAGGACATGCCATGAGAGGTAGAGGTCATCCCATAGTAGGTCGACCCAGAGATAATCAGGTTTGAGGGGCTCAGCCCCGATTTTATGCTATTCCTGCCAGGCATGAGGCTGAGGCCTCTAATACAGTCATTACATGTATGGTTTCTGTTTGCAGCCGAGATGCTTCAGTTTTATTTGATCCGGGGTCTACATTCTCTTTTGTGTCTTCATATTTTGCCCCTTATCTAAGTATGCCTCGTGCTTTCCTGAGTACTTATGTATTTGTGTCTACACGGGTGGGTGATTCTATTGTGGTAGATCGAGTCTACCGTTCATGCTTAGTTGTTATTGGTGGTTTGGAGACTCAAGTAGATATTTTTCTTCTTGATATTGTTGACTTTGATGTTATTTTCGGGATGGATTGGGTATCTCCCTATCATTCTATTCTAGACTGTCATGCCAAGACATTGACCTTGGCCCTACCAGGAGTACCTCGTTTGAGAGGGACTCCTAGTCATTCTTTCGGTAGAGTTATTTCATATATGAAGGCTCGGCGCATGGTCGAGAAGGGTTGTTTGGCCTATTTGGCCTATGTTCGTGATTCTAGTGCTGAGGTTCCTTCTATGGAGTCTGTGCCCGTGGTTCGTGAGTTTCCAGTGGTATTCCCTGCTGATCTGCTGGGTATGCCACCCAGTAGGGATATTTATTTTTGTATTGAGGTAGCTCCAGGCACTCAGCCCATTTCTACTCCGCCGTATCGTATGGCACCGCCAGAGTTGAAGGAGTTGAAGGATCAGCTGCAGGATTTGTTGGATAAAGGCTTTATTAGGCCTAGTGTTTTTCCTTGGGGTGCTCCAGTGTTGTTTGTTAAGAAGAAAGATGGCTCAATGACGATGTGTATTGACTACCGTCAGTTGAACAAGGTTACTATCAAGAATAAGTATCCTTTGCCGAGGATAGATGATCTATTTGACCAGCTTCAGGGTGCCAAAGTGTTTTCCAAGATAGATTTGAGATCTGGTTACCATCAGCTTAGGATTAGGGCATCTGATGTCCCTAAGATAGCCTTTCGTACTCGGTATGGGCATTATGAGTTCTTGGTGATGTCGTTTGGGTTGACAAATTCTCCCGCTTCTTTTATGCAGTTGATGAACCGAGTGTTCATGCTCTACTTGGACTCGTTCGTTATTGTTTTCATTGATGATATATTGATATACTCCCGTAGCCGAGAGGAGCATGAGCAGCATCTTTGAGTCGTCCTCCAGACTCTGAGGGATAGTTGGTTGTATGCCAAATTCTCCAAATGTGAGTTATGGTTGAGTTCGATTGCATTTCTAGGCCATGTGGTATCATCAGAGGGTATTCCGGTGGATCCCAAGAAGATTTTAGCAGTCAGAGATTGGCCTAGGCCCACTTCTGATACAGAGATTCGGAGCTTCTTGGGCTTAGCAGGTTATTATCGCCGATTTGTGGAGGGCTTTTCAACTATCACAGCCCAGATGACCAGGTTGACTCAGAAAGGTGCCCAGTTCAGGTGGTCAGATGAGTCTGAGGCGAGCTTTCAGAATCTCAAGACAGCCTTGACCACGACACCGCTGTTAGTTTTACCCACAGGTTCAGGGCCATAAATCGTGTATTGTGATGCTTCACGAGTTGGACTTGGTGCAGTGTTGATGCAGGATGGCAAGGTTACAGCCTATGCTTCACGTCAGTAAAAGGTTCATGAGAAGAACTATCCAATTCATGATTTGGAGTTGGCAGCTATTGTTCATGTGTTTAATATTTATGGCATTATCTGTATGGGGTGCCATGTGAGGTGTTCACAGATCATAAGAGCTTGCAGTATCTCTTCAAGCACAAATAGTTGAATATGATGCAGAGGAGATGGTTAGAGCGGTTGAAGGATTATGACATTACCATCTTATATCATCCGGGGAAGGCCAATGTAGTGGCCGATGCTTTAAGCCGCAAGTCAGCCGGCATGGGTAGTTTTGCCTACCTATCACTCGGGGAGCGACCGTTTGCTTTGGATTTTCAGGCTTTGGCCAACCAGTTTATGAGATTGGAGGTTTCTGAGACTGGCAGTGTTTTGGCCCATATTGTGTCTCGTTCTTCATTGTATGACCGTATTCGGGCTAGGCAGTATGATGATCGTCATTTATGTGTACTTAGAGATACGGCCGGGCACGGAGGTGCCAAGCAAGTCACAGTTGATGATGAGGGAGTTCTGAGGATGTAGGGTCGTATTTGTGTACCTGATGTTGACGGTATTCGTGAGTTGATATTGCAGGAGGCCGATAGTTCCCGGTATTCCATTCATCCGGTGCCGCAGAGATGTATCAGGACTTGCGGCAGCATTATTGGTGGCAGAGGATGGAGAAGGATATTGTAGCATATGTAGCTCGGTGCTTGAACTATCAGCAGGTTAAGTACGAGCACCAGAGACCCGGTGGTTAGATGTAGCAGATTGAGCTTCCTGAGTGGAAATGGGAGCGTATCACCATGGATTTCGTAGTTGGACTCTCACTGACTCATAGGATGTATGATGCAGTGTGGGTCATTGTGGATAGGCTGACCAAGTCAGCACACTACATTCCTGTATCGGTTTCATATTCTTCAGAGCAGTTGGCAAAGATCTATAAGCGAGAGATTGTTCGATTGCATGGTGTGCTGTATCCATTATTTCAGACCGAGGTACTCAGTTTACCTCCCATTTCTTGACAGTATTTCACCGTGAGTTGGGCACATGGGTCCAGTTGAGCACAACACTTCATCCTCAGAAGGACAGACATTTTGAGTGTACTATTCATATTTTGGAGGATATGTTGCGGGCTTGTATCATGGACTTTGGTGGTTCATGGGAAATGTTCTTGCCTTTGGCTGAGTTTCCCAACAACAACAGCTATCAGTCGAGCATTCATATGGCTCCGTATGAGGCGTTGTATAGTAGGCGGTGTCGGTCGCCAGTCGAATGGTTTCAGCTAGGAGATTGTTGGGTTTTGAGTTAGTCCAGGATGCCTTAAACAAGGTGAAGATCATTCAGGAGACACTCCGTACAGCTTAGTCCAGGTAGAAGAGTTATGCGGATCGCAGAGTTCGTGATTTGGGATTTATGATAGGAGACTGGGTCTTCCTTCGAGTGTCGCCCATGAAGGTCATGATGAGGTTCGGAAAGAAGGGCAAGTTGAGCCCTAGGTACATTGGTCCATTTGAGATTCTGGATAAGGTAGGAGAGGTGGCCTACAAACTTGCTTTTCCACCGAGTTTATCAGCCGTGCACTCGGTGTTTCACGTATCTATGCTTCGGAGGTATATTGTGGATCCGTATCCTTTACTTGACTTCAGCGGTGTCTAGTTGGGCAAGGATTTTTCTTATGAGGATGAGCCGGTAGCCATATTAGCTCGGCAGGTTCGTTGGTTGAGATCGAAGAGTTATCCTTCGGTTCGTGTTCAGTGCAGAGGTCAACCTGTTGAGGCAGTTACGTGGGAGTCCGAGTCTGATATGCGGAGCCGATATCCCCATCTTTTCCCTGATTCATGTACCTTTCTATGTTTGTTCGAGGACGAACGTTTATTTTAGAGGTGGAGATTGTGATGACCCAAAAGGTCATCCCCTGTAATTTTAACTAAATTTGTGTTCCGAGGCCCTGAAAGCCTCTGTTTATCTCACCTCGATGTGCGTGCATAGCCCGAGCGCGTAGCCGGGGCAGCCTTTATGTGGAAAATTGATAAAATATGGAATTTATGATAATTAATTGTATAAAGTTGACTTTGGTCAATATTTTTGGTAAACGGACCCGGACCTGTTATTTGACGGACCCGGACCCATGATTGTACGGTCCTGGAGGGTCCGTAGAAAAATATGGGACTTGGGCATATGTCCGGAATCGAATTCCGAGGTCCCAAGTCCGAGAAATGAATTTTTAAAGAAAATTATTTTCTGAAAAATATAATGATTTTTGAAAATGAGAATATATGTGAAACCTGTGTTATCGGGCCCGTATTATGGTTCCAGAGAAATTTGGTAAGAAACGGACAAAGTTTGTCGTGATTCGGACTAAAAATGGAAAATTTAAAAGTTAATGAAGTTTTGAGAATTTCTATAGATTTTGAGGTTTAATTCGATGTTTACGATGTTATTTTGGTGTTTTGATTACTCAAATAAGTCCGTAGGATGTTTATTAGGTTGTGTGTATATTTGGTTTTGAGCCCCTAGGGCTCGGGTGAGTTTCGGGTAGGTGTCGGAGTACAAAAAAGGGGTAAAAATCTGATGTTTTATTGTTGTTTCTGGTGTTTGGAATTTTGTACTGTGCGAACGCATGAGACTTCATGCGAACGCACATGGTAATCTGGGGAGGGGGTTGGGTAGTACTGTGCGAACGCACCCAACTAGGTGCGAACGCGAAGCATAAGGGGAAAGCTCTACTCGAGCTCACCCAACCAGGCGAGAACGCATAGGGCTAGAAGGGGGATGGGGATGGGAAGCAAAACACACTGTGTGAACGCACATGTGTGTATGCGATCGTGGAGAGTCAGGGCGGTGTCCTGTGCGAACGCGGGCCTCTTTCCGCGAACGCATTGAGTATTTTTGCCCAGTCATTTTAAAAGACTAAAAACAGAATAGTTTCGGGACTTAACCCAATTTATTTTAGACTTCATCTTCCCCAACCCTCTTAGGCGAATTTGGAGCACCTCTTTCACAATAGCTTCATAGGTAAGTGATCTTAACTTCATTTTCTTCCATTTTCATCAACCATTGTTAGATTCTATGCATAAAATCATGGAATTAAAGGGTAGAAATTGGGGTTTTGGGTAGAGTTAGGACTTTTAAAAAATTTGGGAATTTAACCTCTCTTTGGGGTCAGATTTCAAAACAAATTGTATATTCGGGATCGTGGGGGATTGGGTAATCAATTTTTTGTCCGAACCTTGTGTTTGGGCAAAGCGGGCCCGGGGTCGAATTTTGGAATTTTTGGAAGAATGTTGGGAAATCTGTGATTAGGCTTTGGAATTGAATTGTTCAGTAATTATTGATGTTATTGAGTCAATTGTGTCTAGATACGTTTGTTGCAGAGTCGGATTCGAGAGGAAAAGCGGTGCTAGAGGCTTAATTTACATTCTTGGAGCCGAGGTAAGTGTTTGGCCTAACCTTAGCTTGACGGAATAGGTATAGAGTCTTATCTGCTATGTGTAAATCCATGTCCAACGTATAGGTTAGGTGACGGGTACCTATATGTTGTGGTCGATCATGCCCGTGAGTCGAACTTGATGATTTATATAGTGTTTTTTGATATTCTCTGTGTAATTAATTAATTGTCATTCTGGAAGTGATACATTGAGGGTATTTCATGATGTAGATTGTTATTGATTATTCATCCGGTTGAGGATCATTTGTTAATTTTATACCTCTAGCTGAGATTGGTTATAGTTGAGTCCCTTGCCGGGACGGTAGAATACTTGTTAATTATTTATGTACATTTGAGGTTTCATATTATTGTCTTTCCTATCAATTGTTGCTTTTACATATGTTATGCACGAGGGGACATTACGTGTCGAGTGATGTTTATTATTTATGCACGAAGGGACATTCCGTGCCGAGTGATTGATTATTATTTATGCATGAGGGGACATTTGGTGCCGAATGATTGTGAGGTTATGCACGAGGGGACATTCCGTGCCGAGTGATTATTATTTATGCACGAGGGGACATTCTATGCCGAGTGTTTGTGAGGTTGTAGTACGAGGGGACATGTCGTGTCGTTTCTGTTTATTTACTTGTTCAGAGCTGTTAATTCCTGTTGTTACTTATACATTTCAACTGTTCATTGTTCTGTTGTTTCAGTTAGTTGTTGCCCTTTATCCCTAGCACGCACCCCCCTCCCCCCTATTGTTGTATTTACTTGCTTACTTCCTGTCATTATTTACTGTAACATTATTTAATTGCACAGGTGTTATTTGTTGTCGTGTCCTAGCCTCGTCACTACTTTGCCGAGGTTAGGCTTAGCACTTACTCAGTACGTGGGGTCGGTTGTACTGATGCTACACCTGCACTTCTTTATGTTGTGCAGATTACAACGTCGAACCCAGTGGACATTGAGCGAGGGAGTATCCTTCTGTCCACGACGACACCGAGGTAGTCCTGCAGGCGTCCGCAGGCCTTGGCGTCACCATCTATTTATTTTCTCCTGTCTTATCTTGTATTTCTAGACATCTACACTTCTTTATTTCAGACTCATGTTTTTAGCAATCTTAGATTGTCCGTGAAATTGTGAAACCAGTTCTGGGGGGTTTATGTACGGAATTTCATAACATTTATTATATTAAGTTGATGAAATCTTAGCTTCCGCATTCTATTTCATTTATTCATGTTTATTGTTGTTCTTTTAAATGTCGTAAATAAAGAAAATAGTAAATCTAACCAAAAACGTTGGCTTGTCTAGCGGGTTCAACGTTAGACGCCATCACAACCTGAAGGTGAGATTTCGGATCGTGACATAAGGTCATAATTCCAATTATAATTATAGCCACTAGTTTCAAAAAATAGCCATTTCTTTGAATTTTAACAGATTAACTCTAATTCTATATTTTCACATGCAGCAGGAATAGAAATGAATTATCAGAAATAGTCATCCGTCTTCATATTCATTTTCAGAAATCAAACTAGCTAAGTCCTAACTTTTACAATAAAATACATTCTTATTCTTAAATTAACATTACAACCTAAACATAAGATATTTAACCCTCAATTTAGACATGAATATCTGCAGTGAAATCCAAATACTTCTGAAAACTCGTTTGTTTGCTTTTAAGTCTTTTGCCAATCTGGCCAATTAATGGTCAGGTCCATGAACTACAACCATTCATTTAGTCACCCCAGTTCTTCTCCCTCATTAACTACCATAGAAAATCACTTAAAAACATAAACAAGATATTATGAATGTATCTAAATAAATGATGATAGAGTAGAATCAGTTTCAAAGCTACAAAACTTAACAAATAAAGCTCACATAATTTCACAGTCCAGTCAAACAATGAAAATAACCAGTTTATATAGTTATACTAACATGAAAATTCAAAGAAAAGTCTGGCCAAATTATACAGAAATTAGGGAATTGTTCATTCAAGGAAAAACAAAAATACAATAGTGTTTGGACTTACCTATTCAAAGCAAGGGAAACTAGGATAAGGCCAAATAAAGTCCAGAAACAAAATCAAATGTAGGTCAACAATAAATTCAGCAAATAACAACAAACAAGAGAAAAACCACCATATAACTTTAAAATTTCCTGTATTTTAAAAGAGAGGAGTCCCTAAAAATGGAGCTAAGGTAAAATTTTCAGAAAGAATCTTTCATAAAACCTATCTATTTCTGTTTATATTTTCAGAGTAGATAAGCTGAATTAACGTGTGTTTTTGAGTGAGGGTGAGGTTCTTTATATAGAGTGTAGGGGTATGAAAAGGATAAGAATGGGAGGGGGTTTGATGGGGGAATATTCCAGCATATATTTTGGGGCGTCAGCTAACAAAAAGATAGGACAACATCTTTTTCAACAGATTTGGGTACAAATGTCCCTTTTATCAAAATTTCAGCATCTTTCCTAACAATATTGGGATATTTATACCCATCTAGAAGTTTCTTCTCATTTTTGCTCTTTTAAATTTCTGAAAATTGTTCATTTAGACCTAATTCAATTATGTTATTACAATTATATTCCCTCTAGATAATTCCTACCAAAATATATAAAAATCCCTACCTTCTGATTTCGTTTGGCCCCTCTAGATTTTGTTATTACCCTTTTCTTCTCCTTGTAATTTCTAACAGATTTTGTAACAGATTTTGTTATTACCCTTTTCTTCTCCGGAGCCTGGTATAGGTGCGATATGATATTTATCTTGTTTTCGTAAAATTTTGTAAGAAAGGGAAGTCGTTTGACGTGATTCGCACCCGTAAAGGTAAAATTTGATGTTTTGAAAGTTTTTAAATTTTCAAGGATTTTGGGGTTAAATTCATTGTTTATGATGTTATTTTGGTGATTTGATCGCTTGAATAAGTCTGTAGGATGTTTTTGAGGTTGTGTGCATATTTGGTTTGGAGCCCTGAGGGCTCGGGTGAGTTTCGGGTAGGTATCGGGGTGATTTAGACTTAGAAAAATCAAGGTTTTCTGTTGTTTATGGTGTCTGGTGAGTTACTCTTCGCGAACGCATGGTAACCCACACGAACGCGAAGAGAAAAGTATAGGGGGCCTGGCATTACCCTATGCATACGCGTAGGGGGAGACGCGAACGCGGAGCACTGGGCAGTTACTCTACGCGAACGTGTCCCCAGGGATGCGAATGCATAGAAGAAATAAGGGGGATGGGGGATGGGTAGTGTTAACCTTACGCAAACGCGACCTGAGGCTCGCAAACACATAGGCCAGGCAAGCTAAGCCTACGCGAACACGGCCAATGGCTCACGAACGTGATGAGTAAAAATCGCCCAGTAAATTTTAAAAACAGAACCTACGGGATACAACTTCACTCCACCTTGGGTTATTTTTTTGAGATACAACTTCACCACAACTTCATAGGTATGTAATCCTAGACTCATTTTCTTCAATAATCATCAACACCCATTAGATTTCTAGGCCTAAAACATGGATTTAAGGGTAGAAAATTTGGGATTTTGTTAGAGTTAGGGCTTTTTGATTTATTGGGAATTTGACCTCATTTTGGGGTACGAATTCAAAACTAATTACATATTCGGGCTCGTGGGCTCATGGGTGATCGGGTTTTGGTCCGAACCTCGTGTTTGGACCAAGCGGGCCCGGGGTCAATTTTTCGATTTTTGGGAAGAATGTTAGAAAAGCTATAATTAAGCATTGGAATTGAATTATTTGGTGCTTATTGATATTATTGAGTCAATTGTGTATAGATACAATTGATTTGGAGTCGAGTTCAAAAGGAAAGGCAGTGATTGAGGCTTGATTTCGGTCGTGGAAGTCGAGGTAAGTGTTTGGCCTAACCTTAGCTTGAGGGAATAGGTGTTGAGTCTTATTTCTTATGTGTTATTCCATGTTCAACGTATAGGTGAGGTCACGAGTACCTATATGTTGTGTCAAGCATGCCCGTGATACGGATAATATGAATTACGTGATTTTCATCGATATTTATTGTGTTATATCTTGAGTTTCACATTGATGGTTGCTCAATTGATGGAAGTTCTTGGTTGTGCATACTGTTGAGTATTTTTTTCGATTGAGGAATATCTTGTTAAGTTATGTAATTGAGTGAGATTGTTTATAGTTGTGTCCCTTGCCGGGACGGTGATATTTTTACTGCTAATCCCTTGCCGGGATGTTGTGATTTATTGTCATGGTTCACGTTGTTGATTTTTTCCTTGCCAAACTGTTGTTCTTGATATTGTTTGGGTGAGGAAGAGTGTAAAGCATGAAGGGTGATGCCGTGTCATATTATGATATTAAAAGCACGAAGGATAATTCCGTGCCATGTTATGATATTAAAATCACGAAGGATAATGTCGTGCCATGTTATGAAATTAAAAGCACGAAGGATAATGCTGTGCCATGTTATGAAATTAAAAGCACGGAGGATAATTCTGTACCATGTTATGATATTAAAAGCACGAAGGGTGTTGTCGTGCACTTGTTTTGGTGTGATGAATCAAAAGGTCATCCCGTGTATTTTTAGCTAATTTCGTATCCCGATGTCATGAAAACCTCCTTTTATCTCACCTCGATGTGCGTTCATTGACCGGGCGTGTAGCCGGGAAGCTGTTGTGATGACCCAAAAGGGTCATCTTATGTAAATTTAATTATGAATGTGTTCCGAGGCCTCGAAAGCCTCCGTCAACCTCACCTCGATGTGCGTGCGCAGTCGGGGCACCTAGCCGGGAAGCCTTTATGTGGAAGCTTGATAAAGCATTGAATTTATGATAATTAATTAAATAAAGTTGACTTTGGTCAATATTTTTGGTAAACGGACCCGGATCCGTGATCTGACGGTCCTAGAAGGTCCATAGAAAAATATGGGACTTGGGCGTATGCCTGAAATCGAATTCCGAGGAACCAAGTCTGAGAAATGAATTTTTAAAGAAAATTGTTTTCTGAAAATAATAAAGGCTTATGAAAATGAACCTTGACGTGAAACCTGTGCTGCTGGGACCGTATTATGGGTCTGAAGCCCGGAACAGGTTCAATATGTGTTATTTAAGTTATCTGTGAAATTTGGTAAGAAACGGACTTGATTTGACGGGTTTCAGATCAAAAATGGAAAATTTAGAGTTAGTGAAGTTTTGAGAATTTTCATAGAACTTGAAATTTGGCTTGGAATGTGATTTTATACTATCGATGTCCGAATACAATTTCAAACCGGGAATAGTTCCGTTATGTCATTTGTGACTTGTCTACAAAATTTGAAGTCATTCCGAGTATTATAGACCCGTTCGGCGCATTGAAGTGAATTCTAGAATGTCTTAAGTTCTTAAGTTGATTCAATTTGGTTTTGGGGTTGAATTTTGAGTTTCGTTGTTGTTTTTCATGTTCCGGAAGTTCGAGCGAGTCTGTATCATGAATACATACTTGTTGTTGTCTTTGAACGGGGTCTCGAGGGGCTCAGGTGAGTTTCGGACCCCTTGGAGTTAATTCCAAAACACCAAAATTTTTCTATATGGTTTTCTTCAGTGCGTTTGCAGGCAATCAACTGCGATCACACAAGAGGTTGGACCTGGGGTGGGAAAATGACATGTGCAATCGCACAAGTCTATCCGCGATCGCATAGGGTATGTCTTGACTGGCCCTTTTTGTTCTCCACAATCGCAGCCCTCACCCCTGCGGTCACACAAAGCTGCCTACCCCCTCCTGCCTGCAACTCTCTGCGATCGCCAGCCTTCAGCTGCGATCGCACTGTGCTTCTTGAGGGCCCTGGGCAATTGCCCTATGCGAACGCACTGGCGCAGCTGCGATCGCATAGTACAAGCAGTTGGGCAGTGTATTTTAATACGGGACCTAGCCCATTTTTCCTCCATTGTCATCTTCCTCCTCAAGGTTTTGAGAGCAATTCAAGAGGGTGTTCCACCATAGTCATCAAGGTAAGTTAATTCCTTAGTTTTCATGATTTTAACATCAATTCCTAATGAAATTCCCTTCTAATTATCCTAAAAAAATTCATAGAAATTGATAGAAATTTAGGGATTTTGGGAAATTATGAATTACTCATTTTTGCCATGAATTCTAGCAAGGACTTGCATAATTATGATCCTTAGACTCCGGGTAATTGAATCCTTCAAGAATTTTCGAAATCCGAACGTGTGGGCCCGAGGTCGAAATTCCAAAAACCTTCAAGAATGCTTAATTTTAGGATTTCTTGTAAATTATCCTTCTTGGAACGGAAATTGATTCAATTATACCATGTTTGGCTAGTTGTGAGCCGTCGAGAGTAGATTTCAGAGATTCGGGCGCATCCTTGATCCGAGGGGTGATATCGTCACGAGGTGAGTCTCCTTTCTAACCTTGTAAGAGGGAAATTTTCCCCATAACTATTCTTCCTCCTGACACTAGCCAGTTGGTTTACACTTATGTGCGCATGAAAGTTCGGTACTGTTTTCCTGATTTATGACGTGACAGGTGGATGGGAAAAGAGACAGGGAAGTTGATACTGCTTTCGATATTTAATTGGAAACTTTGTATTCTCTTTACAATTGTGGTGCATTGTTTACATGCCTACTGTTTACTTACATCCTGCTTTACATTATTACTGTTGAACCTTAGTGAGTATCGAGTCGACCTCTCGTCACTACTTCTTCGAGATTAGACGGGATACTCACTGGGTACATATTTAAAAATGTACTCATGCTGCACTTTCTTTTCATCTGTACTTGACGGTAGAGGTCCGGAGGCTGGTATTTCGGATTATCAAGTTGGGCTAGGTATTGACTGGCTGACTATACTTCACAGTGAGTTGCTCCTCTTGGCGACTTCCTGGCAGCACCCTGGAGTTTTCTTTTTTCATATTCTCTGTTTATTTCATTCAGACTGAGACTCTGTATATATTTTAGTCATTGTATATTCAGTAGTTGCCCGTGACACTCGTGACACTAGTTCCTGGCACACACGTAGTGTATATTTTGGGTTGTTGGCTGTACATATGTTATGCGACATGTCTATTGGTTGACCTTCCGCACTTGTAGTTTTATTTTATATCACTCGCCATTATCACGTTTATATCTGTTTAAAATTGGTTAAAAGATTAAATTTGCGTAATTGGGAATGGTAACACTTATTGTTTCAACATTGGCTGGCCTAACCTCGCTGTTGAGCTCCATCGTGACTTGAATCGAGATTTGGGTCGTGACAACGTGGTATCAGAGCCTTAGGTTCACGTAGTCTCACGAGTCACGGGCAAACCCAGTAGAGTCTTACGGATCGACACGTAGATGTCTGTACTTATCTTCAGGAGGCTATAGGGTGTTAAGAAACTCCTCCTTGTTCAGATCCTATCGTGCAATCTATGATGTACTCAAATTTGATCTTCTACTCTCTCACATATGGTGAGGACGCGTGCTGCTCATGTTCCTGATCCAGGGGATGCCTCTACCCCTACCGCTCGAGGCCGTGGTAGGGGACGAGGGCGTCCCAGAGCCGTACCAGGTTCAGCGCTTGAGGATCCTATTATCAAGGTATAGGATGAGTTGCCTCTAGTTTCTCCTGCTCCAGCGGATTTTATGACGGCGCCAGGCTTCCAGGAGGTCATGGGCCGCATGTTGAGATTTATGGACACTATGTCCCAGGCTGGCGTACTTCCAGCAGACCCTGCTACTTCCCAGGCGGGAAGGGGAGTTCAGACCCCTACCGCTCAGGCCACCGAACAAGCAGCAGCACATCGTACTCTAGATACACCACTCGTAATTAGGGTTCAGCCTGGGGTGGCATTACCAGAGCCCATGCCAGTTGTAGAGGAGGACCAGCATAAGATGCTTGATAGATCGACCCGACTTCGCCCGCCGACCTTTAGGGGTTAGCAGGGTGAGGATGCGCAGGATTTTATTGACAGGTGCATGGACAGACTGCACAATATGAGGATATTAGAGTCACATGGGGTAGACTTCACCACATTTCAGCTTGAGGGTAGAGCTCGCCATTGGTGGCAGTCATATGTTCTTAGTAGGCCAGCGGATTCTCCTCCTGTCACTTGGGGTCAGTTCACTCAGTTGTTCTTGGATAGGTAAATTCCGTCGTCTGAGAGGGAGGAGCTTCGGCGCCAGTTTGAGAGGTTGGAGCAGGGACAGATGTCTATGACGGATTATGAGGTGAGGTTTTCAGAGTTATCTCGCCACGCTCTCATGATATTGCCCACTGATGCAGAGAGAGTCCGACGGTTCGTGGCAGGCTTACATCTAGGCATCAGGACCTCCATGGCCAGAGAGGTTGAGATGGGTACCCCCTACTAGCTTGTAGTCGAGATAGCTTGACGGATTGAGGGTTACCGTGCGAGGAGTAGGGAGCAGGGTCAGCAGGACAAGAGGGCCAGGTTTGCAGGTGACTTCAGGGGTGCTCCAGCAAGGGGCAGGGGTCAGTTCGGAGGTAGTCAGTTCAACAGGCCTTCCTATTCAGCACCTCGACTACCTCCTAGGGTTGTTCCAGCCAGGCCTCAGTTTAGTGCCATGCCAGAGCGCTCTTATCATCCTCTAGCTATCCAGAGTGCACCCAGCGGTTTCTCCAGCCGTCAGAGATCCTCCAGTTCCTATTTCAGTGCCATGCCAGATGACTCTTACCGCCCTCCGGCTATTCAGAGTTCTTCTTCTTCTTCGGGACAGCAGGCTACGACATCTAGAGGTTGTTTCGAGTATGGGGAGCTGGGCCACATGATCAGCAGTTTCCCAGGTATCGGAGCAAGGTCGTGCAGCAGAGTCACCAGCCTATAATTTCAGCACCTGCATCACGACCACGTAGGGATGGGGGTCAGGTTGGCAGGGGCCGTCCTAGAGGGGGAGGCAAGTCAGGAGGGGGTCAGTCGGCTCCAGCTCGTTCTGGAGGAGCTCAGTCATCGGGTTCTTCAGCCAGATTCTATGTTATTACGGCCAGATAAGACGCACAGGCCTTAGACGCCGTGATTACAGGTATCATCTCAGTCTGTGGTAGAGAGGTTTCAGTGCTATTCGATCCAGGATCCACCTATTCATATGTTTCAACATTATTTTCTCATTTCCTGGATGTTCCTCGTGAGTCTTTGGGTTCTCCCTTGTATGTGTCCACTCCTGTGGGTGACTCCGTAGAGGTAGACCGGGTCTACCAATCTTGTGTAATTGCTTTTTGTGGGCTTGAGACCAGAGCCGACCTGTTATTGCTTGATATGGTTGATTTCGAAGTTATTTTGGGCATGGATTGGCTATCTCCTTATCTTGCCTGAGTCGCTGAGGTTAGAGTGGAGGGGTTCTTCAGTTAGTGCCTTCAACCAGGTCATTTCCTTCATGAAAGCTCAGCATATGGTCGAGAAGGGGTGTTTAGCCTACTTTGCTTATGTGCGGGACACCACCGCCGAGTCTCCTACCATCGATTTAGTGCTTGTTGTTCGAGAGTTTTCGGATGTGTTCCCTTCAGACCTTCCAGGCATACCTCCAGATCGAGATATAGATTTCTGCATTGATTTGGCTCCAAATACTCAGCCTATTTCTATTCCCCCGTATCGTATGGAACCTAATGAGCTAAAGGAGTTGAAGGAGCAGCTTGAGGAGTTGTTGGCCAAGGGGTTTATCAGGCCGAGTGTGTCACCGTGGGGTGCTCCAGTCTTATTTGTAAAGAAGAAGGATGGGTCCATGCGGATGTGCATTGATTACCGCCAACTGAATAAAGTGACCATCAAGAACAAGTATCCCCTGCCGCACATTGACGATTTGTTTGATCAGTTTCAGGGGGCTCGAGTGTTTTCTAAGATAGATCTGAGATCAGGCTATCACCAGCTGGAGATTTGGGCTTCTGATGTTCCGAAGACTGCTTATCGCACCAGATATGGCCATTATGAGTTTCTAGTGATGTCCTTTGGCTTGACTAATGCCCCAACAACATTTATGGACTTGATGAATAGGGTATTCAGGCCGTATATCGACTCCTTCATTATTGTTTTCATTGATGATATATTGATCTACTCACGGAGCTTGGTTGAGCGCGAGCAGCATTTGAGAGTTGTGCTTCAGACCTTGCGAGAACAGAGGCTATATGCTAAGTTCTCCAAGTGCGAGTTCTGGTTGGAGTCTGTGGCATTTTTGGGGCACGTGGTGTCCGAAGAAAGTATCAAGGTTGATCCATAGAATATTGAGGCAGTTTAGAGTTGGCCAATTCCCACTTCAACTTCATAGATCAGGAGTTTTCTAGGTTTAGCAGGTTATTACCGTCGATTCGTGGAGGGATTCTCTACTATTGCCGCTCCATTGACTAGATTTATTCAGAAGAATTCCCCGTTTCGATGGTCCGATGATTGTGAGGTGAGCATTCAGAAGCTCAAGTCAGCATTGACGTCAGCACCAGTTCTTTCATTGCCTTCTGAGTCAGGGGTGTATATTGTATATTGTGACGCCTCACGCGTCGGGTTGGGATGTGTGTTGATGCAGGATGGCAGGGTTATTGCTTATGCTTCGCGCTAGCTGAAGGTTCATGAAAAGAATTACCTTGTGCACGACTTGGAGTTGGCAGCGATAGTTCATGCTTTGAAGATATGGCGACATTATTTGTATGGTGTATCTTGTGAGGTCTATACTGACCACGGCAGCCTGCAGTACTTTCTTAAACAGAGGGACCTTAATTTGAGGCAGCGGAGATGGCTTGAGTTGTTAAAGAACTATGATCTCACTATTCTGTATCACCCAAGCAAGGCAAATGTAGTAGTAGATGCTTTGAGCAGGCGAGCAGCGAGTATGGGTAATTTGGCCTACATTGCAGCGGAGGAGAGACCTTTAGCCTTGGACATTTAGTCCTTGGCCAATCGCCTGGTGAGATTGGACCTTTCAGAGGCTCGTCGAGTTCTGGCTCATGTGGTTGCTCAGTCTTCATTATTGGGAGAGATTAAGGCTCGACAGTTTGATGATCCACGTCTGGCAGAGCTTCGGGATACGGTGGTCCAGGGCAGCGCCAAGGAGGTTACCTTAGGCGAGGATGGAGTTCTGAGCCTCTAGGGCCGATTGTGTGTTCCTGATGTTGATGGCTTTAGGGAGAAGATTCTAGCAGAGGCGCACAGTTCTCGGTATTCAGTTCATCCAGGAGCGACAAAG
>ML268762.1:0-32073 GCA_005239495.1 Nicotiana undulata
CGGACTTGCTCGAACTCACAGAACACTCAATACAATGCTAAAACTCAAAATCACTCTCCAAAATCCCTGAATTCCAAAAACTTAAGGACTTGAAATTCTAGAATTCACTTTAACGTGCCGATCCGGCCTAAACCAGTCGGAATGACCTCAAATTTTGCAGATAAGTTATAAATGACACCATGGAACTATTCCCGGTCTCGGAATCTCATTCAGACCTCGGGAACATAACATCACTTTCCAAGTCGCATTTCAAATTCTTTAAAACCTCAAAACCTCATTTGATCCGAAATCACTCAATTCACACCCGTTTTACACCAAATTTTACAGATAAGACAATAATATATAATAACCATGTTCCGAGCTCCGGAACCATAACACGGGCCCGGTAACAAGGTTTTCACATAGTTATTCACTTTCACATTCCTTTAATATTTCCAGAAAACAATTTCTTTTAAAAATTCATTTCTCGGTCTTGGGACCTCGGAATTCGATTCCGAGCATATGCCCAAGTCCCGTATTTTCTTAGGGACCCTCTGGGACCGTCGAATCACGGGTCTGGGTCTGTTTACCCGAAATGTTGACCAAACTCAACTATATTCATTTATTAATTATCAAAACTCATTTTCATCAAATTTTCACATAATAGCTTCCCGGCCACACGCCCGGGATGCGTACGCATATCGAGGTGGGACTAACGGAGGCTCTCGGATCCTCGGAATACAGATATAGCTTAAATTACCTAAGGTGACCTTTTGGGTCATCACACAACTGTTTGATTTTTGCAAACTGTATCTAGGTAAGCTCTGCACCAAGACTGTGGTGGGTACTTCAATAAACTCTCTGTTGCATCTTTGTTCAACTCTCCTAGCTTGCTTAGTTGTTCTTTGAAGTCTTCTTCATAAGTGCACCATGCACACCACCAAAGCAGTTTTTTGCATTCCCCAGTATTATATGTCTTGCACCAGTTAGCCTCGATATGTCTAACACAAAACCTGTGATGTGCTTGTGGTAGAACTGTTTTCATAGCCTCAATTAACCCTTGGACAGAAGTAGATGATAGAAAGAAAAAAGAAATTAGAAGATGAAATTTAGAACTAAAAATTCTAGACAGAATATTGGACAGAATTGAAGTTGACAACAGAAATTAACAAACTGGACAGTATACTGGACATAATAATGGATAGAATCATGTTGGAAAAAATATGAGAAGTAGAAGCTGGACAGCATACTGGACATAAAACTGGACAGAATCAAAAAAATTCAGAAAAATTACCTTTTGCATGTCTGACATGAATGTGATTCCTTCTCCTTCATTAAGGTCTCCAAATCCTTGAAGCAATTGTAGGAGCCAATTCCAAGAATGCTTTGTTTCCTTATCAACAATGGCCCATGCCAAAGGATAAAAATGGTTTTGTGCATCCTGTCCAACAGCAACTAACAATTGACCTTTGGCTTTCCCTTTTAGAAATGTGCCATCTACACCAATAAATGGTCTTAACCCTAACTTAAACCCCATTTTCATATCTTTGAAGAAAACATACATCCTCAAGAATCTTCTCTTCCCATTTTCAAGTGCATTTTTTGAAATGTTAATGACTACATCACTACCAGGACTACTCTCTCTCAATTCCATGGCATAAGCATCAAGTTTATTGTATTCATCTGCAAAACTCCCATCTAAGGTCTCCAATATCATTCTTTTTTCCCTCTTGCACTTCCCATGACTCACATTTAACTCAAAGTCCTTTTCAAATCAAGTACCATCTCCCTAACCTTATACTTAGGATTATCCTGTAGCTTTCCCTTAAAATAATGTGCAACGGTATTGTAATCAACAGTACTATTATCATATGCAGTGCCACAATTATGTTCTGACTCTAATGTCTTTACAGTAACCCCTGCACTACCATATTTGGATATTAAACAAAGAAAAAGGCAGCTCACAATTCATCTATACCTAAGCCTCATTTTGTCACTCTTTCTCATTTTTAATGCTTTCTTGTTGGCTAGAGCATACAACTTCATAAACTTCCTAGCTTCTGGTATGTCCTTAAAGTCCATGCCTTTATATATCTCCTTGTAATCATTTAGATTCTCATTTATGTCTCTTTTCTTTTGAGTTTTGAGTAAATGTAATTCTTCAGAATCATATCCTTCAGAATCACATCCCTCAGAATCAGAGCTAGAGTCAGAACCTATTTCACTTAATGAACAGTCAGTATCAGCTTCGTCTAAAATCTGAAATGATTCACTATAATCAACAATATAGGGAATACACTCAATAAGGGGGTCAACTTCATCCACAACATATAGGTTCAGTACATTATATTCAGTAGAAAGCAAGGATGTCAACTTTCTAATCCCCATATCCCCTTTAACCTCATACAATTTACCTGAAAGTGCAGCAGCTATAAGTTGTTGAATCCTTAAACAACCTAGCTCAACTATGAATTCATATTCTATATCAATATAAGAAAGCAAGTCTGGATCATAACCAGACAAGGTGTGCACTTTATTCTTTGTGTACCCAACTTCAGGATGTGTAACCCATGCACCTTCATAATTGAATATTAAATCAACTAACACCATCTCCAATAACCTAGTAAATATAGCAAATAAGAATGGTTATCAAACAATAAATAAAAATAAGCAGAATATTAATATAAATGTTGTGAGACAGAATGTACAAAGTAAAAACATCTGACTAAAAATAGGCAGAAAATGAAACAAATGTTGTGAGACAGAATGTAAAAAGTAAAAAAATGAATAAAAAGGGCAGAAAATGACATGTGAGACATAGGGTCCCATGAATAAAGAAATACAAGATGTACAAAATGATCTACAAAAAAGTTCAGTTTATGGGCCACCACTTCATAAAAATTTGACAAAGAGAGCAAATTGACAAAGATGCACAAAAATCCAACCACCGAAATAGTTTAATGAAGCAATTGCCTTCAAGTGTCCTACATTTAGGACCACCTTAGATAATAAACAAATAAAAAGACTAGAATCTCAGTCAACATCACAGAAAAACCAAATCTAATATAAAACCCTAAACCAGAACACAATAAATCCAAATTTTAGTATACCCACAACATGTAACAACTACAAATCGGGACCACCTAAAAACTGAAACATGCAACAACTACAAGAAGGAAAACTATAAAGTATTTACATAAAAATGAAGGGTATAAGTAAGATATTGTCCAAACTGAAACCCTAGACCACAAAATAAGAAAAGTAAAACAAGTAACTGGCAAAATCGAGCAACAAATGCTAAAATCAACAAGTATAATGAAGAAACGACAGACCATTACACCAAGATCATGTGAACTCGTTAGATTGGATTCAACAGTAGCTATGGTCTCTTAGTGGTTCGAGGGGTTGAAAAGAAAAGGGGTAAATAAGGAAAGGTCGGTGATAGACAATGTTTTAAAGAAGGGTTAGGGTCGGGTTGGGTAATGGGTCGAGTCAGACCAGTTATAAAATAGCCAGGATAGTTTTAAGCGTGCCACGTGGCCCTTCCGTTAAAATAAGGGCATATGTGTATAATAGTATAATGTCAGGGGTTGGGATGTCCTAATAGTATAACGGAGGGATTTTTTAAACTATTGATGATAGTAGAGGGGCAGATCAGACCCTTTGCCGTTGAGTCGAGGAAACAGGGTCATAGACGAAGTTGCTGAAGCCCAAGTGAAATACAACAAACTGCGCAAAAGGGTTCATGAGTCCGAGGTCGAGCATATAGAGCAACACAAGACTGAGATGGAACCAATAAATGAATAGAGGGAAATGGCTATCAAGTCTATCGAAAGGCTGGAATATCTGGAGCAGGGTATGATGGAGCGGGAAGAGAAGACAAGGAAAAGAGTCCTCGACTGCCAGAATACTGAGGGAAGCGAACGAGGACATCTAGCAAGGGTATATCTGCTGCTGGGCATGCGCGACCAGGGTAACTTGATCGATGGATCCAAGAAGATCAAGCATGGGGAAGGTCCTTCTGTGACCAAGTAGATTAGGTTTATTTGCTTTTCAAATGTAACAAGGCCAAGTTCCATTAGTGACTTATCTTACTTAGTGTCATTTTAGATTCATCTATTTTTACATTAATAAAATGAGGCAATTATGGGCAATGAAATTCTCCAAATCAACTTGTCGCTCGGCCTACCTCGGGCACAACGGGACTCCCAAATTAGGACAAAAATTTACATTCTCGCACTATGTGTTTAAATACCGCAAACATCTTTTTGAAACTCTTACTGACTTTGTTACCTTTTTGTTTTCTTTCTTTTTGATTATTCCCATTCCCCAAAGTTGGTTCATGCATACTGGCACCATCTACTTATCATACCATATCCAGAGGCCCTCCACCTTCTCCTCCTCCAAGTATACCAAAAGGCAAAGGGAAAGCTAAAATGGATTATATGAACGACATCAGAAAAGACAACACTGCACATGTTGAAAATGTGGAAACTTCCGATGGTTAGGGCACTCAGGCCCCAAATGATTTGGTTTTACGGCTTGAGCAGAAGATACTTGAACAACAGGGAGAGCTTGAGCAGGTCCGTAACTTGGAAAATTTCTCCTCCCAGATATCAACACCCAAAACCCGGCACCACCTCAAAACACACCCAACAAACGCCCGAAGAATCCTTTCGCACCTCACCAGTATACATTCCCTCCATAAAATCAACATCTCCCTACTCAATACCTGCAAACCACTCATCACACTCCTCAAAATACCCCACAAATTATCCCCGAACCCCAAAAATCAACTAATAATCATCACTATACCCAAACTTCTGACATTCACCAGAACAACCCTATATATGTAGAATCCTTACCTTACTCCACTCAACCAATTTCATATACACCAGAATCCGCCGAGAAGGACATGCTCATCAAAATCATGGCTGAGGAACTCAAGAAACTAACAAGCCGAGTCCAGGGTGTTGAAACAGGTAAAGGGATAGAAGGTCTGAATTACGAAGATATGTGCATACAGCCAGATGTGAAACTGCCGGAGGGTTACAAACCTCTCAAGTTCGAAATGTTTGATGGAACGGGTGACCCCAAGGTTCACCTAAGAACTTACTCTGACAAGCTCGGGGGGGTCGGAAAAGATGAAAGGATTTGCACGAAGATGTTCATGAGAAGCCTTACTAGAGATGCCATGTCTTGGTACATAAGCCAGAATCCCAAGAAATGCGCCAATTGGGTGAGCATGGAATCAGATTTCATGGACATGTTCATATTCAACACAGAGAATGCACCAGACATTTTCTATATCCAGAACCTCAAGAAGAAGCTAACTGAGACTTTTCGCGAGTATGCTACTCGGTGGAGGTCACAAACAAAAAAGGTCATGCTGGCATTAGATGAAGAACAGATGAACAAGTTCTTTGTCAGGGAACAGGATCCGCAATATTACGAAAGGATAATGGTCATTGGGAATCATAAGTTCTCCGATATCATCAAGCTCGGAGAAAGGATCGAGGAAGGTATTAAAAGTTGAAGGGTGACGAATTTCGAGACACTACTGGCCACAAACAAAGTATTGAAATCAGGTGGTATATCGAAGAAGAAAGAAGTGGGAACAGTAATGGTTGCCCAAGGTCCGAAAACTCCATTTGTATACCAAACACCTCCACCCGCATACCAACCTTCACCCCCAAATATTCCAAACCTGCTACCGCCTACCATACCTATAATACACAACCATCCTATTATCAGTCACCTCCAACTCGTCCAAACTACCAAAAACCCAGGCCCAATTTCGACCGCAAACCACCCAAACAGTACACCGCCATTGATGAACCCATCGACCAGTTATACGAAAGGTTGAAAGTTGTTGGGTATGTCTCCCATATTCCCGTTGTGGCAATGTAAAATTCATCTCAATGGGTCAATCCAAACAAGACTTGTGCGTACCATTTCGGTATGAAGCGACACACTATTAATGAGTTTCACACCTTGAAAGACAAGATCTAGACATTGATTGATAATAAGGTCATACAGGCAAAGGAAGCTGCACCCAATGTCCACAACAATCCCCTCTCAGATCATAGGGGTGAAGGGGTCAATGTGATAGAAACTGATGAAGAGTGGGATCCCGAGGGATCAATCGGGCTTATTCGAGAAGGTGATAATCCTAAGAAACCTGCAGTCACGCTCAATCCCATTGTGGTGAAGGTACAACCGCCAATTAAAGTCAAGGTAGTCGCATCGATTCCTTTTGAAGTAGAAGTAACACCACCTGCGGAAATACCCGCACCATTTAAAGTGGAGGTGACCGCACCTTTCACGGTAACGGTGGCATCCACACCACCCTTCAATTTCAATGTTGTACCTTGGGATTATGTGGTTGAGGCTAGAAGAAAAGGAAAGGCGAAGATGGAAGAGTCTGACGCTGCACAAGGAATGAACAGAACAGAAAGGGTTTATACGCCTGAACATTTGGGAGAGACCAATAAGCAAGCTTCCAGCAAATCTCCCGTCATTGAGACTGGTCCAAATGACCTCTGGAGGAAAGTACAAGCAATGGAGTACTCTATCGTTGATCATCTGAACAAGACTCCCGCCCAGATATCCATCATGTCATTGCTGCAAAATTTTGAGGCATACAAGAATGCTTTGATGAAGGCGTTGAGTGAAGCATATGTGCCAAACAACATCTGATGTTTTATACTTCAATACCACATAAGAGGGGGGGGGGGTGATTTGTGTGGTTTCTAATTTTTCGAGTGTTGTCTTAGTAGAAGAACCTGGTTCGTCTTTGTGTTCCAACTTCTGCTGGTGCGGAATAATAAATGCAGTAAAGTAAAAATACAAATATTTTTACGTGGAAAACACCTGGCTCAAAAGGTGAAAAAATCACGACCTACTCCTCAGTAGGATTTTCACAAACTTTTCACTACAACTCTGAGCCTTCTGTCGTTTCAAGCTTCCAAAACAAGCAGAAAAACACGTTGTCGGTTCAGCAGCTCGAAGTTCATCTCAATAAAATGTCAGGTCAATCAAGCATTTACAAAATTAACTCTTTTGTAAACCTAGGACTAACTCTAATCCCTTTGTAGCAACCTAGCCTCTAGCTAATTGCGACAAGCTTCAAGTTAACTCTAACTTGAACAGTATGTACCTATTACAATTGCTTCTAAAAATGCTGAAAAGATACAATATTAAATCACCGACTACAACCAACTAGACTCAATAAACAAATAGATGGAACTAGTTCTTCTAGCTAGTTAGTAGCCTTTGTGTCGCACAAGGGTTCTGCTTGCAAAATATCTCTGGGAATTTTGCTTTCAATTCTTGTTTCACTTCTGCCTTTGTGCGGTCGATTCTTCAGTAGGAATACTTCAACATTATATAGCGTCAGTAGATGTTCTTGTTTAATTCTGATGCAAATCTTCCTTGGTGGAAGAGTTTGTATTAAACTCAACTTCCTTCCTTTGTTACCATCCTTGCTGAATTCAAACTCTAACCTCTTATCAATTTGCAACCTTTTTGCTTTAGGAGACAATTTCTTAGTTCCCAGATAATTCACATAACATGTTATCTCCTACGCATGGACTCTTCGCGTGCCAATGAGTCTGTTTCACTATGATAGCCTGATGGACCTGGTTCAACTTGGTAGACATTTGTCAATCTTCCAAACCATACAATGACTTGGGTCAACAAATTCCCCCTTTTTGATGATGACAAACCTTGTGCTTAACCTTGTACAATCTTCAAACACTGTGTATGGTTTTAAGCAGTTATCATAGAGAAACCACGTTCATTAGGTTATAAATATCACTTGTGCAGATTTTGAATTTTTGAAAAGCACACACATCTTCCCCCTTTTGGCATCATCGAAAAGTTGCAAAATGATAAACTTACCAAAATTTGTTAAAAATTACTCATGGCCATTGAGGCAACTGCAGATGCAAAACATGATTAATCATCACAAGCAACTAATAAATGTAAGCTAAATAAGAAATTGAGACAAGTCAATAACAAAATAGCAAAATTCATTGATACGATCGAAAATTAAACACAATACAGTCAAAAACAAAAAAACAATCATAACTATGAGCAAAATAGAGTAAAAATAGAAACATAACAAATCCCGGACTGGGTCATAGATGGGGTTTTGGTGGCTCTGGACATCCTAAGGTTGGGTAGGTGCAGATGAGGGTGGGTTATTGTCTTGAAGGAGAGAAAGCATCTGTTGAAGAACACCTTCATTTTTCTCTTTCTCCTTTGCTAATTCAACTCTGAGAGCATCCATCTCAGCTTCCACCTATGAAGGCGAGATTTCAATCTAAGGATCTACTCATCCTTCATCTCTCCTTCTTGCACCAATGAACTTACTTTGCTATTGACTGGATGCTTCCTAGATGAACCCGGTTCATCTTCCGGAACATTGACAATATAATCCCAAGTCAGCAAAGTGTTCTTCCCAAAGTAATCCTTAGTAGCCATCTCACCTTTCTTCACAGGAACCTCAAAGTCGGCAAGCACAGCCGTCAGAATAAAGCCATAAGGAATAGCATGTACTTTGGTTCCATTTACAACTCTGTCCAAGAGTTGAATGATGAAAGTTGGCCAGTTGATCTGTTTTCCCCTATACAAACACTCCATCAAGGTGAGGCCCATGTAATTGGCGATGTGCCTTCTTTCTTGTCTTGGCAGCAGGAACTTGATCACAAATTCAAAGAATAACTTGTGTTGGGGCCTCATTTCACTTTTGAACACCGGCCTGGGCTCACCTTCCTCCTCATTCTCACAAAAGAATCTGGTGATGTTGAGAGCTGAGGCCATTCCATCAAGGCTAGACCATTTTTTCCTAGTGTAATCATCGTAGCCCTCAGCAGGTATGTTCAAAATCTCTCCCAGTCCCTTTGCATCGAAAGTGATCTGAATGCCTTTGACTGTGGAAGTAACCCTGCCATCCTTCACGACTGCATTACCCATGAACTCCACCAGTTCGTTCCTTGCCAGCCTTCCTTCCATGCGAAGGACCATGTCCTTCCACCCCTACACATCCAGTGTGTCCAACAGGTATCGCATCCCAGGTTCCTCGAGATCTTTCAATAACTTTCCCTTCAGAATTTTCCTCTTGCTGAACATTGTGACTCTATCAGTCTTCTCACCAACTTTCCACTCCACTCTTTATTATCATCTTTATCAAAAACCTTTACTCTCTTGGCCTTGGACCTGGACCTTTTACCAGTGCTTGAGGGTGTAGTAGACACAGCAGCTGACTTCTTTGAAGAAGCCTTATCCTTCTTGGGCTTGGGTGTCTCAACCACAGCTGGAGCAAGCTTCTTCTCATGTTGGACCAGGTCCAACGATTCATCATCCACATCAACAGCCTCAACAGGCTCTCCTACTTTAGACTTTCCCTTTGCAGCTTTCTTTTTCTTGCTCTCTCTCAGAGCCTTTTCTAACTCTTCTTCTTGTCGTTGAACAACACTTCTAGTAGCACACACTTTTGGGGCAGGAGCATCAGTAGACACTGGAGCTTTTCGTTTCTTGGAAGAAACAGGTGTTTTAGCTTTATGGACTTGAGAGTTCTTCTCCTTTTGGGATTGTAGGAGTCTCCCAACCTCTGCAGCATCTCAGCTAGTGTTTCCTCTATAGATGAACCATGTTAATCGATACCCTGTCTCAAGCTCTCCAACCCAGCTGCTGCTTCCTCAGCAACACTTCCCCCTAAATCTGTGACATCTTCTCCAACATGCTCAGGAACGGGACCACAGATAGACAAATGTGTGCCGTCCTCCCCAGATCCCCTTATAGAACCTTCGTCTCCCTCACTCTCAAGAATCTTATTTTTTCCCAATTTTCTACGCCTATCCGGAACTTCAATATCAATAATTGAACCAACCAACACAAACCTGTTCTCAGTAGTAGCAGGTTCAGAAACAACCTCAAGATTTCCTTGCTCAGAACTGGATGAACCAGGTGGTTCATCCTCATTGGATGATTTGAAAGATTCACTTGATGATTCAGAATCATTATCCTTTTCAGCCTGTAGAATTTCCTCCAAGAATCTTGCACGATATCCAGAAGCAACAGATTTTCTAGCAAGAACTTCCACACGATGAGCCCGGGGAGCTGGGGTAGGGTTAGGTGTGGGTTCAAGAATTGGAGGGTTTTCAGGGGTTAAAGATATCTCTGGAGATTGAGATCTATACACGGATGAAGAATTAGAATAATTCTCATAAAGTCCTCCATCGTAATCACGATTTGGCGATGAAGAAGATGAAGAAGCAGGAGGTGGTGACGACATTGTTATGAACGTTTTAGAAAAGAAGAAAGGTTGATCAGTTTTGGCTTGAGAAGAGTGAGATGAACTTGGTTCGACGATTTAGTTATGAAGAGGGGAGTAATGATGACCCTTTTATAAGATGTGGCTAAGAATTTTACAACGGTAGAATATTTACTCAAGTGGTAGTCTAATCGATGCAGGACTGACATTGATTAGACGGTTACAAACCCCTAAATTTTGGCTAATTTTAATGTGATAGGACTCCTTGAAACTGGTTCAATTTGGATAATTAGGATAATTAATAGGAATTTGAATTGAACCAAATATGGATAGATTCCTGCTCATGTATTACTGTAATTAATTTAATAAGTGTATGGAGATGAGTACATACCTTGTCATTCAGATGAACCAGCATAGATGAACCAGGTTCATCTTGTTAAAAAATTTAATTTGCCTCAATTTACAAAGATAGAGAAACATCATTAGTACCCAGAGAATCATATTAATACATGGCAAGAGAGTATGGCAGTAAAGACATGATACCGAGTAATGATTAGTCTGGTTAAGTACCTATGTTAATGTTTCTAGCCAAAGATTATTTTTTTTTCATTTTTCAATTTTTTTTTCATTTTTTTTTTCCAATTTGGTGATCTTAATCATACCTAATTCAAGCCTATTTCTCTCAAAATGCTCCATACTCAGTGCTTTAGTAAAGATATCTGCAATTTTCTTGTCAGTAGCACAAAATTCAATTGAGACCATTCCCTTTTCATAGTTATCCCTAAGGAAGTGGTGTCTAACATCTTTGTGCTTAGTTCTCTTATGATGAAACGGGTTCTTGGTCATACTAATTGCACTAGTGTTATCACAGAAAATAGGAATGCATCCCACATCTATACCAAAGTTCATGAGTTGTTGCTTAATCCACAACAACTGAGCACAGCATGAGGCTGCAACCACATATTCAGCCTCAGCAGTAGACAGAGCTACTGAATTTTGTTTCTTGGTGGCCCAAGACACAAGGCAGGAGCCCAAAAAGTGAGCCATGCCTGAAGTACTTTTCTTGTCAACCAGGAAGCCTGCATAATCAGCACCAGCATATCCTACAAGGTCGAAATTACTGCCTTTAGGGTACAAAAGGCACAAATCAGAGGTGCCTTTCAGATATCTCAAAATTCTCTTCACTGCAGATAGGTGGGATTCCTTTGGATTTGCCTGAAACCTAGCACACAGTCCTACACTGAACACAATATTAGGTCTACTGGCAGTGAGATATAATAGAGACCCAATCATCCCTCTGTATAGATTCTGATCAACGAATGAACCAGGTTCATCCACATCTAATTTTGTAGTTGTGGCTATGGGGGTGTTTATATCCTTTGAGTCCTCCATTTTGAACTTCTTGAGTAGTTCTTTCACATACTTTTGTTGATGGATCATTGAAGTTTAGCTCACCCATCATACTCATCTCAAACTCACTCCCCATAAGTGTAGCAAATTCCTTACTTAGTTTTTCAGAAGTTGCCCCAAATATAATATCATCCACATATATTTGCACAACCAGAAGTTCTTTACCCTTTTTCCTTTAAGAACAAGGTGGTGTCAATTTTGCTCGTTTGTACCCATGTTCTAGTAGGAATTTTGATAGCCGCTCACACCATGCTCTAGGTGCTTGTTTGAGACCATAGAGAGCCTTGTCGAGTTTGTATACGTGGGCAGGTGACTCCTTGCTTTCAAAACCTGGAGGATGTTTGACAAATACATCTTCCTTCAGATAGCCATTAAGAAAGGCACTCTTAACATGCATCTGATAGAGAGTGAATTCCATGTGTGCAGAAAATGCTATAAGAAGTCTGATTGCCTCCAGTCTTGCCACAGGGGCAAAGGTCTCATCATAGTCAATTCCTTCTTCTTGACTATACCCTTGAACAACCAGTCTGGCCTTGTTTCTTGTAACAGTTCCATCCTCATCGAGCTTGTTCCTGAAGACCAACTTTGTGCCAATCACTGATCTGTCTAGTGGCATGGGTACCAAGTGCCATACTTGAATTCTTTCAAACTGATTCAGCTCTTCTTACATGGCATTTACCCAATCAGCATCTTGTAGGGCTTCACCAATGGTTTTTGGTTCGATTAAGGATAGAAAGGCATCAAACGCACACATATTTTTCAAGGAGGCTCTTGTTTTGATTCCGGATGACAAATCTGTTATGATGTTCTCAAGAGGGTGAGAACTTTGATATCTGTGTGGTTTAAGCACCAATTGTTCATTTCTGGATGATTCTATGGTGTCTTGTTGTTGTTGAACAGGATCAGGGCCAAGGTTCACATGTTGAGTTCCCCCTGTCATGTTGCTTGGGGTAGTTGGACCTGGTCCATCACCTGTTCCATCTCACATGGCTGCTTCAATGTGTTCACTGCTTCTCACCAGTCCAAGCTCCTCATCTTCTGATTCCTGTCTCTCAGAAAGGGTGTTAGTTTCATCAAAGACAACATGCACACTCTCTTCTACACACATAGTTCTTTTATTGTACACTTAGGCTTTGCTATGTGATGAATATCCCAAGAATACTCCCTCGTCATTTATGGGATCAAATTTACCTAGGGAATCTTTGCCATTATTGTGCACAAAGCATTTGCATCCGAAAGCCCAAAGATGGGATATGTTGGGCTTTCTCCCTTTAAGTAATTCATAAGGAGTCTTCTCTACAAGCGGCCTAGTCATGCATCTATTGATTATATATCAAGCAGTGTTTATTGCTTCTTCCCTGAAGCTGTGTGGTAGTTTGCTAGAAAGAATCATGGTTCTTTCCATGTCTTCAAGAGTTCTATTCTTTCTTTCCACAACCCCATTTTGCTGTGGGGTTCTAGGGGCATAAAAGTTGTGATTGATACCATGTTCATCACAAAACTCAGCAAACTTTGAATTCTCAAATTCAGTACCATGGTCAGATCTTATTGATGCTAGTTGATGTCCTAACTGATGAGTTTTCTTAACAAATGAGGTGAACATATCAAATGCTTCATCCTTAGATATCAGAAATAAGGTCCAAGTGAACCTTGAATAATCATCAACTAGCACCATTACATATTTCTTACCACCTCTGCTCAGAGTTCTCATTGGACCACACAGATCCAGATGAACCAGTTCCAACGTCCTGGTGGTACTGACCATTTTCTTACTTTTGAATGAGGATCTTACCTGCTTCCCCCTTGCACATGCCTCACAAACTTTGTCTTCCTTGAACTTAATGTTAGGGAGTCCCACCACTAAGTCCTTAGAGACTAATTTGTTGAGCTGATTTAGACTTGCATGACCAAGTCGTTTGTGCCAAAGGAGGGGATCACTGTCCAGAACACTCAAGCAAGTGAGTTCATTTTCAGACAGTGTGGACAAGTCTATGACATAGATATTATTCATTCTTTTTCCCTGCAAAACAATCTTGTCAGTAAGCAAGTTAATCACAAAACATTTTGTGGAAGTGAAAGCAACAAGGTTACCTCTGTCACACAATTGTGACACACTGATCAGGCTGTATTTCAAGCCATCTGTCAAGTACACATGTTCGATGGAACGTGTGTCATCCTTACCTACTTTGCCAACCCCTATAATTTCACCCTTCTTTCAATTTCCAAAGGAGACATTTCCTCCTTTTAGGTTTTCAAGTGAAAGGAACTGTTCCTTGTTCCCCTTCATATGCTTTGAGCAGCCACTATCAAAAAACCAAATTTGGTTGCTTCCTCTCACTTGTACCTACAAAAGTAAATCAGGGGTTAGTTTTAAGAACCCAAACTAGTTTGGGTCCTTTTCTATGAGAGAATGGATGAATTAATTTTTTTCTGACCCAATTTGGCAGCCGATTTTTCTTTTTAACAAACCTCTCATTTTTTCGACTGGCCTGCTCTATTATAGTACACTCGATTTTGTAGTGGCCAGTCTTACCACAGTGGTGCAGATTTTATTTTTAGGTAGAGTGAGATACTTGCTTTTGGGATCCCAGTTGGGCAATTGACTCCCAAAGCCAAGCCCTCTCCGGTTGCTACTGTGATTCTCTTGATGCCATGTCAAGGCATCAGAGGATTTATTCCATTTGCAAGTTCAATCTAATTCATGTTTGACTTTGCCAAGTTCTTCTTTAAGTGTCCTTATCTGTTCATCCTTGGCATACATCTTATCTTTTAGTTTTCCCATATTTTCTTCTAACATGATATGAGAATGATCAAGAACCTTTTTACTGGATCCTAGCTTCGGTTTAAAGTTTTCAGATTTTAGCTCTAGAATCTCAGTTTCAAGTGGATGAACCTGGTTCAACAAGACAGTGTTTTTTTTTCAAGTTCACTTACTCTGATTTCCAGGTTCATGCATTTTGCATTGCACATTCTTTAGAAAGTTGATCCTTCTCTTTGGATGTTTCTTCAGAATCATCTATGAAATCAAGTAGCAACTCGGAGAGTTTTCTTTAGACAGGAACTTTTTTTTTTAAGATGGGATATACTTACCTCTGGTTCTTCATGTGATTCCTCATCAGATTCTCCAATTGCCATGAGCGCCTGATCTTCAGTCTCACCATCTTCTGATTCTTCATCTGAACTTTCCCCCCAAGCAGCAACCATAGCTTTTGTTGTGGTTTTATTAGGTTGGACCAGTTCCTTCTTCCTGTTCCTTCTTTCATATCTCTCCTTTTTCCATTCCAATTCCCACTGAGGACAGTTCTTGATATAAGGTGGTCAGTTTTTCCACACTTGTAGCATCCCTCATTTGTTGGACTTTCTGGAGCTTTAGCTTTGTTGTAATTTCCTCCTCTAGAGATACCTTTCTTCCTCAAGAGAAAGTTTCTGAATTCTTTGGTAATCATGGCCATCTCATCTTCCTCAAGATCTGCTCCCTCAGTGATTCTCAGTGCTAGACTCCTCTCCTTCTTTGGACCATCCATCTTCATTGTCTGCCTTCTGAGTTCATAGGCAGTAAGGTTTCCAATTAGCTCGTCCAATCTGAGGGTTGCCATATTTTTGGATTCCTGGATAGCAGTGATCTTGCTTTCCTAGGAAATTGGAAAAACCCTTGTCAGGATTTTTTTCTACCCTATCTTCTTCAAGAATTACTCTACCAAGAGACTTAAGTTCATTTGTCAAGGTTGTGAACCTTGTGTACATCTCTTGGATTGTCTCTCCTTATTTCATAGTAAAGTTTTCATACTGAGAGTATAGTAGAGTACCTCTTGATCTTTTTACCTCAGGTGTTCCTTCATGGGCTACTTACAAGGTATCCCAGATCTCTTTGGTAGTGGTGCAACTTTGGATTCTGCTATACTCATCTGGACCTAGTCCACACACTAGCCACTTTTTGGCCTTTGCATTCTTCTCCCATTTCTTCACATCCTCAACAGTGCAGTCAGCTCTAGTCTTTGGTATATCTACACCTTCAGCAGTCATCTTCATGGTAGTTAGAGGACCATCAATGACTATGTCCCAGAGTTCATAGTCTTCTCCTATCAGGTGGTCCTTAATTCTGTTCTTCCACCAGGAGTAATACTGGACATTGAAGAGTGGTGGCCTTGCAGTTGATTGACCCTCCCAGTTTCCAGGTGGTGCACTCATTTTGATATTTTCCAAGGTGTTAGCCTTTTCAAGGATAACCTGCTCTGATACCAATTGATGTTTTATACTTCAATACCACACAAGAGGGGGGTGATTTGTGTGGTGTCTAATTTTTCGAGTGCTGTCTTAGTAGAAGAACCTGGTTCTTCTTTATGTTTCAACTTCTACTGGTGCGGAATAATAAATGCAGTAAAGTAAAAATACAAAGATTTTTACGTGGAAAACACCTGGTGAAAAAGGTGAAAAAACCATGACCTACTCCTCAGTAGGATTTTCACAAACTCTTCACTACAACTCTGAGCCAAACAACATTTACAAAATAAACTCTTTTGTAAACCTAGGACTAACTTTAATCCCTTTGTAGCAACCTAGCCTCTATCTAATTGCGACAAGCTTCAAGTTAACTCTAACTTGAACAGTGTGTACCTATTACAATTGCTTCTAAGAAAGCTGAAAAGATACAATATTAAATCACCTACTACAACCAACTAGACTCAATAAACAAACAGATGGAACTGGTTCTTCTAGCTGGTTAGTAGCCTTTGTGTCGCACAAGGGTTCTGCTTGAAATATATCTCTGGGAATTTTACTTTCAATTCTTGTTTCACTTCTGCCTTTGTGTGATCGATTCTTCAGTAGGAATACTTCAACATTATATAGCGCCAGTAGGTGTTCTTGTTTAATTCTGATGCAACTCTTCCTTGGTGGAAGAGTTTGTATTAAACTCAGCTTCCTTCCTTTGTTACTATCCTTGCTGAATTCAAACTCTAACCTCTTATCAATTTGCAACCTTTTCGCTTTAGGAGATAACCGCTTAGTTCCCAGATAATTCACATAACATGTTATCTCTTACGTATGGACTCTTCGCGTGCCAATGAGTCTGTTTCACTATGATAGCCTGATGGACCTGGTTCAACTTGGTAGACATTTGTCAATCTTTAAAACCATGCACTGACTTGGGTCAACAACATCACTGGCGGAGAAATGGCCAATATGGTGGGGCAGGTGCTAGAAAGCCACAAAATCACTTTCCATGAGGACGAGCTGCCACCTGAAGGGTTAAGTCATAATAGGGCGTTGCACATCATAGTGCAATGTGAAGATAAATTCATCGCTAGAGTTTTGATAGACGGAGGATCCAGCCTTAACATTTGCCCGTTGACAACTCTGAAGAGGTTGGGCAAGGGTTTACATGACATACGAGCACGGACTATGAATGTGAAAGCGTTTGATGGGTCTTAAGGGGATACCATTGGAGAAACTAATCTCTGCTTGCAGATGGGTCCCACTTGGTTTAACGTTGAGTTTCATTTGCTAGACATATCAGCCTCCTACAATCTGTTGTTGGGACGACCGTGGATACATGTTGCAGGGGTTGTAGCATCTACTTTGCACCAAGCTGTGAAGTTTGAGTGGAATCATTAGGAAGTGATCATCCATGGAGACGGGAGCAACCCCATTTGCACCAGTCAAATTGTCTAGTGGTAGAAAATAGAAGGAAGTTAGGTGGAGAAACCTACCATCGCATCAAGCGTGTTAACGCAATCAAAAAGGATAAGTGGTGGAGTAGAAATATAGAAAGCATATTGGCATGGTAAGGGTACGAACCTGGCAGGGGGATCGGTAAAAACCTTCAGGGTATCTCCAAGCCAATACAGTTGAAACGCCATGGCACAACCTTTGGGCTGGGATATCAGTACAACTAGCAGGAATACGATGATTGGTCACCACTATGGCGTGGTCCATACTACCCTCTTTAGCAACCTGTGTCGTACTTAAGTCAGACTTTCCATCAGGCCGATACCATATGGGGATTAGAGGAAGAAGAAGCATTGGCAGCATTGAGGAATTTTTTCTTGGAAGATGATGATATGGACTGTTGTGTGATCGTCGAGGAGGGGGAGGAGGAAGGCCCTACCATCAAAACTGTGGAGAGAGGAGCATTCCTCAAGAATTGGACTGTTAGACCATCAAGGGCCCGATGAGTACCGGGGTAGCAAGGCTGAATACCATTGTTTATTTTTTCTATAAAAAAAATTATTTCCACTTTTGCATTTTTCTTTTGTCTTAAATAATATTTTCAATGTTCCAAAAGCGTTATTTGAGTTAATGAAAATCATTTTGTTTGACGCTTTAAATGGCTCGATGTTTTATTATTACTATTTTTCTCTCATATTTTTACCCCTACAACATTACTATTTCCTATCTTGATGAACCGATGATTGTGACATGTAATGAGACAACGCAACAAAAGGACAGTGATTCAGAAGAAATAGAAGAAGAGGATGTAATACCTGAAGAGATCGTCAGAGAAGTAGAGAATTTTGAGAACAAGCTCAAGTCCAACTTGGACGATACCTAGATAGTCAACTTGGGAGATTCTGAAACCGTCAAAGAAACTCGCATAAGCATCCATTTGTCACCGTTAGAGAAAGGGGAATACACTCAGTTCCTGAAAGAATATGAGGATATCTTTGCATGGTCATATGACGATATGACCGGATTGAGCACATCCATAGTTTCCCACAAGTTGCCTACAAATCTAATGTGCCCACTGGTAAAGCAGAAAATCAGGAAATTCAAGCCAGATATGAGCCTGAAATTCAAGGAGGAAGTTACTAAGCATATCTAAGCCAAGGTCCTCAAGGTAGTTGAATATCCAACCTGGTTAGCCAACATTGTGCATGTTCTGAAGAAGGATGGGAAAGTCAGAGTATGTGTTAATTATCGGGATCTCAACAGAGCAAGCCCAAAGGATGATTTCCCGCTGCCGAATATACACATTCTGATAGACAATTGTGCCAAGCATGAACTCCAATCCTTTGTAGATTGCTTCGCAGGTTACCATTAGAAGTGGATGGATGAAGAATACGCCGAAAAAACAGCCTTCATTACACCGTGGGGAGTGTACTGGTACAAAATGATGCCATTCAGTCTAAAGAATGCTGGGGCCACCTACATGAGGGACATGACAACTATTTTTCATTACATGATACATAAAGAGATAGAAGTATATGTGGATGATGTCATCATTAAATCCAAGAAGGCCACAGATCACATAGCAGACTTGAGGAAATTCTTCGACTGAGTGCGGAAGTAAAACTTGAAGCTAAACCCCGCAAAGTGTGCATTTGGGGTTCCTGCCAGAAAGTTGTTACGATTCATTGTCAGTCATTGGGGAATAGAGTTGGAAACGTCAAAGGTCAAAGCCATCCAAGAATTACCACCACCAAAAGGCAAGAAAGATGTGATGAGTTTCTTGGGACGCCTCAACTATATCAACCACTTCATAGCACAGTCCACAGTAATATGCGAGCCGATTTTCAAAATGCCGAAGAAGGATGATGCAACCAGTTGGACCGAGGATTGTCGAAAGGCTTTTGACAAAATAAAGGAATACTTGTCCACACCACCAGTCTTAGTCCCGTTGGAGCCTGGTAGACCACTGCTACTCTACCTTGCAGTGTTAGACAGAGCTTTCGATTTCGTTCTAGGACAGCATGAGGAGACAGGGAAAAAGTAACATGCTATCTATTACTTGAGCAAGAAGTTCACTCCTTATAAAGCACGATACTCTCTGCTAAAACGCACTTGCTGCGCTTTAACCTGGATAGCTCAGAAGTTAAGGCACTACTTCTGTGCTTATACTACATATCTCATATCGATAATGGATCCCTTGAAATACATCTTTCAGAATCCCATGCATACTGGGAAGCTGCCAGATGGAAAATCTTGGTGAGTGAATTCGACATCATCTATGTAACTCAGAAGGCAGTCAAAGGACAAGCATTGGCAGACCACCTTACTGAAAATTCTGTGGGAGGAGAATACGAACCTTTGAAGACGTATTTTCCTGATGAAGAGATATCATTCGTAGGAGAAGACATTGCTGAAGCCTACGATGGTTGGAGAATGTTTTTCGACGGAGTTGCGAACTTCAAAGGAGTCGGCATTGGATCCGTCTTGGTATCAAAAATGGTCAGGATTATCCAGTGTCTGCAAAACTCAGATTTCCCTGCACTAACAACATGTCAGAATATGAAGCGTGAATATTAGGGCTCAACATAGCTATTGATATGAACATTCAGGAACTACTGATGATCGGTGATTCAGATTTGCTTGTGCACCAGGTACAAGGAGGGTGGGCTACCAAGAATTCTAAGGTACTACCTTATCTACATCATGAGCAAGAAACGAAGAAGAGGTTCACAAAGATAGAATTTCGGCATGTCCCCTAAATTCAGAATGAATTTGCAGATGCGTTGGCTACCTTGTCATCAATGATACAGAATCCAAACAAGAACTTCATCGATCCCATTCCATTAAGGATCCATAATCAGTCGGCATATTGTGCTCACATTGAAGAGGAAACGGACGGAAAACCTTGGTTCCACAACATCAAAGAGTATTTGGCAAAGAAGAATACCCGGAGCATGCAAACCATACTCAGAAACGCACGCTTTAGAGGTTGTCCAATCACTTATTCCAGAGTGGAGGAACCATATATAGAAGAACTCGTGATCTGGGACTGCTAAGGTATGTTGACGCAAAGGAGGCTTCTAAATTCCTCGAAGAGATACATGCTGGAACCTGCGGCCCACACATGAATGGCTTTGTCTTGGCCAAGAAGATACTCAGGGCCGACTACTTTTGAATGACCATGGAAACAGACTGCATCGGTATGTTCAAAAATGCTACCAATGTCAGATACATGCAGACATGATACGAGTGCCACCGAATGAGCTTAATGCAACAAGCTCACCTTGGCCCTTTGCTGCATGGGTAATGGATGTCATTGGTCCAATCGAGCCCACCGCCTCAAACGGGCACAGATTCATTTTAGTGGCCATCGACTACTTCACTAAATGGGTTCAAGCTGCATCTTACAAAGCTATTACCAAGAAATTCGTTGCTAATTTTGTTCTCGACCAAATTGTTTGTCGATTTGGGGTTCCAGAGTCCATCATCACTGACAATGCCGCCAATCTCAATAGTGATCTAATGAAATCCATGTATGAGACTTTCAAAATCAAGCACAAGAATCCCACAGCATACATGCCTCAAATGAATGGAGCCGTAGAAGCTGCCAACAAAAACATCAAGAAGATACTAAGAAAAATGGTAAAGAATCAGAAACAATGGCACAAGAAACTACCATTCGCCTTATCGGGATACCGTACCACAGTCCTCACATAAACCGGGGCAACTCTTATCTGTTGATTTATGGCACTGAAGTTGTCATTCCCGCCGAGGTAGAAATTCCCTCCTTGAGAATCATACAAGAAGTCGAACTCAGCGACGCAGAATGGATAAGGAGACGCTATGAGCAACTAGCCTTCATAGACGGAAAGAGGATGAATGCAGTATGTCACGTCCAGCTTTATCAGAATAAAATATCCAGAGCCTTCAACAAAGAAGTCAAGCCAAGACAGTTCGCACCGGGGCAGCTGGTGCTTAAAAAGATCTTTCCATATCAAGATGAAGCCAAGGGGAAATTCTCTCCCAACTGGCAAGGTCCTTACATGGTTCACAGAGTACTAACAGGAGAAGCGCTCATACTCGCAGACATGAACGGGGAAATTTGGCCAAAGCAATCAACTCAGATGCAGTCAAAAGATATAATGTTAAAATCATTTTATGTTCATCTACATGATGTAAATTGAACTACGCTCGACCTGATTCCTGTTTAAGAGGGGATACGTAGAAAGCCCTGTGGGTTCTGTTGATACCCAATTTTTTCTCAAATTATTTGCAAACTTGCATATAATCTTTCTAAATTACTCTTTGTAATAATGAGTATTTTTTTCCGATTTTTCCATATTTTTATTTAATTACTTTATTATTTATTTTAATATTTTATATTTAAATAATTCATAAATTATGCTCTAAATAATCTCAAAATATTCTTCAATTCAGTATGTCATTCATAATCACTTTTACTTATTAAAATCCAATTATTTCATAGATTGGCCAATTGGGTCTTATTTAATTACAATTACAATTATTTTGTAATTATGGCCTAATTAGACATTTTATACCTTTTAAAATTCGAATTTATGTTTCTTACATTTTAATATTGTTTGATTATTGTAATCTTACCTATTTTAACTTAATTTCATTTTTATACAATTATTAGCTATTTTTTATTAATTAATTATCTTTTTATGGGTATTTAACTAGTAGCCATTTTATTTTCAAATTTAGCCACATTTTAACCCAATTACCCAACCCAATTAACCCCAACCCAGACCCCAATTAATTAACCCGGCCCAGTCCTAAATCAATTTGAGCAGTTGATCAAATTAGATCAACGATCCAGATTAACATTTCCTTAATTAACTCTACCTAACACCCCTTCCCCGTCTCATTCTTTCGAGACCCCTCATCTCTCTATCTCTTGTCTCTCTCTCTCTCTAAAGTCTCTAGAGACTTCTATCTCTTTGTCTTCAATGGAACTCCTCCGCCTTCCTCCAGCCATCTCTGGCCACCATCCTTTCGACTGCGAGCCTCCATGATGTCTCCTCCATCTAGCTCACTTCATCTCTAAAGCCCTCGAGGGTATGTGCCATGCTGACTTGCACCTGGGGCTCTTGCTTTGTGATGAGTGGCAATTTTACCACTCATTTTGGCCTCTTTTCAGTAGATTTTGTGTTGCTCAATGGATATTTGAGGTTACTATCAGTGTATAATTGCTCTATTTGCAGGAAAATGATGCCATGAAGTGGTTAAGGTCAAATTGGAGTGAAATTGAGCAAAAGAGAGTAAAGAAGAGAAAAGAGGGGAGCAATGGCCGAATGCGATCGCATATGCAACATGCGAATCGACATTTCAGCCCATAGATCGCATACCGCAACAGAAAGTTGAGTCAAGTTTAATGAGTGAAATGCGGTCAAATATGTGANACAGGGGTGTTTTTGTCCGCTTTTCACCCGAATTTTGGTCTACTATAAAAGGCATATCTTGGCATCTCTTTGGAAAAAAATAGATAGACGATATAGATATATAGACTTTTTGGACATATCTTCAGCTTTGTAAATATATTTTGAGAGAGAAGAACAAGTATTGAAGCTAGGGCTTTGCACACACACTTGGGTCTTGAATATTTCACCATTGTGGTTAAGGATTTCTTACCCATTTATGTTTATTTCTTCATTTCCTTGTTTTGTATTAAATATCTAAGTGTGTAGTATTTTTTCACCACTTGAATCTTGTTTATGGGAATATTCATGTTTAAAGTGTGGATTAAATACCTTGTTGTGCTTATGTATTGAATGATTTTCATATATTTGTGAAGTGGGTGTTTGTTATTTTAATTATTCTTGTTCTTTAATGTTTCCAAAGGGATTAGCTAACCCTAGGACTCGCCCATTAACTCCGAATTAGTTTTGGAAAAGATTATTTGGGGTTGGGAAAGATTAATTAACAAGAACTTGAGGATTTAACCCTCATTTTATAGATTCTACCTAGGGATAGGATTGAACTACTTGTAGCCAAACTCGGAAGTGCTTAATCTCCTAATTGGGTTAGGGATAATTCAATTAGGAAGTCTTGTTAGTCTTTGGGAAAAGCTAATTAAGAAATGTTATCCGTGGCTAATTAACATTACCCGCTCATATTTGTAAAATCGTGAAATACATTGGATCGTTACTCGAGTGTAATACCCGAAGCATCGATACTTGTTGCCATCGATCATTTTAATTGCTTTCTAGGTTAGTTTATATTTTCGCATTTAGTTATAAACAATTATCAAAAACCCAAAATCATATTTGTTAATATTTGTTTGGCACTGCGCGATAAGTGAGCATTCCTAAACGCCCTCATATTGTTCTCTGTGGGATTCGACCCCAACCTTGTTGGGTTACTATATTTGACAACGATCGCTTACATTCTTTTAAGGTGTAAATTGAGCGTATCACTTTGGTTGTTCCTGGCCTCCCTGGTGGGGTTTGGACATAACCACGCCATATGCACCACGATCTTTGAGTTTCACGGCAGGTTTTTCGGTTATCTTCAATCCTCTCTGAAACCCTAATTTTTGCCTAAACCTCTCAGGTCTATGGTGTTTCTAAATGATTCAAGCCTTTTCTTTATGTTTTACATTATTCTTGACTCAATCTTTAAGAATCTTTGACTTTTAAATGTTTTTACTTCCTTTTAAAACTAGGGTTTGTCAGAACCTTTTTATGCTTGTTTTGAACTGAATTTCTTCTTGCTTTTAAGTCTGTTCTTTGCATATCATGATGATTCTGTGATTCTACTAGCTTTTTATCTTGCTTGTGTTAAAATCCCTAATTTTACTAAGTCTTCTTCGTTGGTTCTGTGTATTAGCATGACTCTGCTTGTTTCTTATTTGAGTTGTCGTGATTATCTGCCTCGAATATGTTTACTGAGTTCTATTAGCTTAACTTATACCACCACTATGTGCTTATGTCTATCTCGATTGTTCAGACTTGCATCTTTCTACTAACACTTGTTCAACCTGCCTATTTACTATGTCTGGTCATTCTTGTCTATTTATATGATGAATATAGAATTGTGACTCTTCTTTGATTGATTCTGGACTCCATATATTGGGGTTTGATTGATAAACTTTCCTTCGAGACTTCAATTCTTACCTCTCCTATTCGAATCAATCGATTCACTTAACTTGTCTGATGTGGTACTATATTCTTATTGTCTATTTCCTTAATTAGAATATTTTGAACTTAGCCTTAATTGTTTACCCTATACTTAATAAACTATGATTCCTTCCTTATTTAGTCTTGTACTGATTTTATTTACCTTATATGTTATATGTTTTACCGTTTGAGTTCTTGAGATCCCTTGACTTAAGGGAACCGTGTCTTGCTTTCTTGACTAATTGATTCTGAGTTCTTTGATTACCATGCTATTGTGATTCTTACCATATATGCTACTCGTTTTTCAACTATAAAAGCTCTAAGCTTTTCAACACACAGACATCAATACTATTCCACATTCTCTTGTGCTCTTTCTCTTCTCTCTTTGTTCTACTACTGCCTCTGCTCCTGCCTATTATTAGTTGGTTGTAAGCCAAGGCTAATATTGTGCTACCACTTTGGTCTTTACATCCTGCTTTTGCCCTCTTACTGGTATGTCCTAATTAAACTTCAAGTCTCCAATCAATGTGTTTATTATTATTGTTTCAGTTCATTATCTTCCTGATTTTCTTCTATTTATGCTTCTACTGCTCAACATGCAATTGAATCTTTGTTTTAGTACTTTACCATGTCTTATCTCTTCTGACTTACATGCTAAGTCTGTAATATGACTGTTGCCTATTCATAACTTCTACTTGCTATGCATGTATCCTATTGCTGTATATTGTCATGCCTATACTTTACCACTCCCTAATTCCCCTGATCCCTTGCACTTTGTATGCTCTTCTTGATCTACATGCTTCTAATTGTTGTCTATCTTACCTGTTATAATTTTCCCTGTTACTGTCTAGTATTACGTCTAAGCTTAACCATTTCTTGATCCCCTGAATCTTCTGATTTTGGGTAGTCATGCTTCAATGAACTTTCATAAGTCTCTGTATCTCCTTTAGCATTATGTGATCTACCTGTTCCCTTTCCCCATGGCCCTTGTATGCAATCCTATACTGTTGAGCTACTGTAACTAGTGCTTCTGTTGTCTTACAACAAATTCCCTGTTTTGGAAACTCTTTTAAACTACTCCTTCCTGCACTTCACACTACTCTTAGACCTTTAGGTTCCACCCCCTCAGTGTGAGCATTGCTTAGGGACCTTAAGTTCCTTCTGAACTTTAACCCACTGAGGCAGGTAATTCTACACTGCACCTATCTCAACTTTGGCAATTGTTTGGTGCTAGTATTGGCCAGGTCCCTCACAAGGGCCTTAGGGAGCTTTGCCGCACCCAGACTGTGTAAGGCTGTGAAGCTCAAAAACGGTAAGGCTGGAAGGTTGGGCCTGTTTGAAGGCTCCCTATAGAATAACTTCTTATTTTCCTCTTTGCAATTACTGTAATTCATTTGCTATGGTTTGTAATAATTTGTAAACAAATGATTGGGGCTGGATAGTAAATATGGGAGGGAACTATGCATGTTTAGTGTAGTATGGGTAGAAATTATGACTATAGGCTTTATTTCCCTATGTGTGCAATAGTATCATGCTTAGGACATGCATACCATGCATTAAAAATCATGTTTAGGTTCTTCATTTCAACACATCTATTATATTCATACCATCTGACACCATGTTCCCAGTATAACTAAGCGAGTAACAAAAGCTGCCATAATGTATTGCTCATGCATTTTTATAAACATGACATATAGAAACCATGTTTTAGGATGATACTTTGTGCATTAGATATCCTGCCCTTAGGACTTCTTATTTATCAGAACTTGAACGCCTAGTTAACATAATCTAATACTCCCATAAAATATGTTTAATCTACTTGAAACAATTTCCTGCAAACATGTATCTATTAAAATCAGAATCCAAATATGCATATTCACCCTTTAAAAATAAGTAGGCAATGTATACGACGCCTAGGCAAACTTTAGGCCTAATACGTATTAAAATCAAATCAATTATGTTCTACTAGTTTAATCAGCCCCTTTGAACATTTTGAACCCTGCTGCTCCCATTCTTGTTTTACCTCACTGAAGTTCACTTTACTGTTTATTAAAACTCCTGCTCAATTTTAAACAGTCTTGAAGTTGTGCATCTATTTCTTTTTACTTATTTTTACTGATTCCTGTCCTATTATATTTTCAAACTACTGGGTTTTCAAAGATACCTCACTCTGCGCAAAATCATGCCATTTCGATTACTTGCTCTGTATTTATTTAAAGTTACTATATTTTGATAAAGGTTACTATATTCTGATACTATCTTACTACTTCTTTTACTACAATTCTCTGTAAACTGATAACTATTACTCTATGTTAAGCTACGGTATTTTAGTCACTTATCTTTTAAAATCACTATATTACTCCAAACCCATGCTTTAATGACTTTCTTCTATGTTTTTCTAAAAGCTTTAAATCATTGTGTACTTCTAAATCTCACCGCTGCCTTTAGCTACTGTATGTTTTTTAAATCAACTATCCTTCAAGTCACTTAGTCTTAATTAAATCTTCTGCCTTCATTAAGTTTTCGAACTCAGATTCCTACGACCTACTATTTTACTAAAATTCCTATTTTTGAACTCCTGTCTCGTGACTTTAATCGTGTTTGAGACGTGCTACTTACATGTCTATGTGTGGAGGGACCTGTGAGCCTTTCTTTGTCTTTATATGTTCCCTTATATGTGCAGTCCTACTTGTTTTGTATGTCGCCTAGTATTTTGTCCTTTAAACCTAAGGGTTCAGCCTAGTTCCTGCCTTGTAGGATTAGTAGTCCTAAACACCCTCCAGGACTTATAGAATGGGACGGGTAATGGCATGCAATAAGCATTCGTAACCAACACACACTTTTTTAAACAACCTTTATGGGGTGGGGAGGGTAGAACACATATATGATGGCCGGTGCACTAATACCACGTGTAGCCGCCTCTTCGAGGTGTGACCTACCGGGTATTGCATTGAAGTGATCCGTATTACTTTAAACCTAGGATAGTTTCTTTTTCAAATGTTTATTTTATACTTTCTCCAAACTTTTAAAGATTTTTAAGCTTGTTTGAAATCCCCTCTTATATGAACCTTACTTGTTACGTGTTACTTGTTCACCGTCCGAATTCACAAAACTTATTAGCTGGGACCCACAGTTGTGGATCTTGAGGGGTGCCTAACACCTTCCCCTTGGGATAATTTCAAGCCCTTACCCAATCTCTGGTAACGCAAACTAGTTCATGAGTTATCAACTCTAGGTGCCCTAACGCACCATAAAAATCGTTAGGTGGCGACTCTACTTAAACCCTTTCCTTTAAGGAGTTGTCCAAATGTCATAAACTCGATCTCTCCGTACCTAACCCGTGCGATAGAAAAAGGGGGCGTGACAGGTTCGGTCACAATTCAATAAAATTTCTATTTCCCCCACAATCAGAAACTGGGGCAGAATTTTGAGGAGGTCCCTCAAAATTCTGAAGCAAGTTCAGCCAACCGCAACATATGGAGCGGTCAGAAAGGTCATCTAGTAAAATGGGGCAGAATTTTAAGGAGGACCCTTAAAATTCTATGGCAGAAGAAGTCGCAATGTCTCTGATTGTGTCACAGTTACTGGTTCATCTAACTAATTTCCAAACTATATACTACTATGTCTTTTGAAAATTATGCATGCATGATTTTGTTAAAGAAACTTTGCTTTAGCAAATGATACCCTAATATCTTGAACGGGATCTTCAGACAAAGCAGAGAAAATCAAGCAAGCAAAGGCATGAACCAACCTCCCCCGCAAAACTCACAAATTTTTCTTTGGATGCAGGACTATATCATCATGACAAACACCGTCGCAATGACACAATTGTTATGCATAAAACACATCGTAAGCTAAGAATATTGCACTCTTACTCTTCACTTTGCATGGGACTAAGCACTGTCCTGAACCTTGCAAGAGACTAATCCCTGCCTCCCTACTTGCATAAGGCTAAGAACTACCTTCTCTTTGCATGGGACTAAGCATTGTCCCGAATCTTGCATGAGGCCAAGCCCTGCCTCCCTATTTGCACAAGGTTAAGCACGACCTTCTCTTTGCATGGGACTAAGCACTGTCCCGAATCTTGCATGAGGCTAAGCCCTGCCTCCCTATTTGCACAAGGCTAAGCACTGCCTTCTCTTTGCATGGGACTAAGCACCGCCCCGAATCTTGCATGAGGCTAAGCCCTGCCTCCCTACTTGCACAAGGCTAAGCACTGCCTTCTCTTTGCATGGGACTAAGCATTGTCCCGAATCTTTCATGAGGCTAAGCCCTACCTCCCTATTTTCACAAGGCTAAGCATTGTCCCGAATATTGCATGAGGCTAAGCCCTGCCTCCCTATTTGCACAAGGCTAAGCACTTGCTTCCCTTTGCATGGGACTAAGCACCGTCCCTAATCTTGCATAAGGCTAAGCCCTGCCTCCCTATTTGCACAAGGCTAAGCATTGCCTTCTCTTTTCATGGGACTAAGAAATGTCTCGGATCTTGCATGAGGCTAATCCTGCCTTCCTACTTGCATAAGGCTAGGCACTGCCTTCTATTTTCATGGGACTAAGAACTGTCCCGAATATCACACGAGAATAAGCACTGTATCTTTTGCATTATTCTCTTCTCTCGGGCTAAGCTCTACCCACAACTTCACACAAGACTAAGCCATGTTTTGTTGCTTCTAGCATCATGCCTCTGCACCTCATGGGCTGAAATATAGCCAACTTGTCTGAAGGCGTCATAGTCTGAAGGCACCATCTTCATAGTCGGAAGACACCATGCCATTGCCTAAGGATCTCTTAATATTGTACATTATTTTTCAACGACGTCATGGTTCGGAGGCACGATCTTCATTGCCCGAGAACATCATTTCATGGCCTGCGAATCCCTTATCGTACAATTCATTGCCCGGGACGTCATGATCTAAGGATGTCATCCTCAATCGTCCAAAGACAATTTTCATGGTCTGAAGGGAATTTGCATCATGTCTAAATTTACGCATTAATTTATACATATGTGCTCGCAGTATACTTTTGTAGATTTGCAGGTGACCCAGAGAGTAACTTCTATCCCAACAGGAGCAATCCCGCTCCAGTTCCTTCGAATTACTTCAAACATGACCGCTCACCATAACCGTTTCACCTACTCGAAACCTTTTGTCCATCCTTGTGACAACTCTATATGTTAATTCCGCCGGTGGATCCAGACCTACACACGGCCTGATTCCTGTAAAACCAGGGGTATGCAGGCAGCTCAGAAGCCAGAGTGCGGCCTATATCTCTCAAATCACTCTATTCGTTCAAAATTGGCCATCATATCTTTACCCGACAACTCTTTCATCCTTCCTGGGTAAAGAGGAGCATCTGTTGATACCCAATTTTTTCCATATATATTTTCAAAATAATGCATGAGCATCAATTAATATTTTTTTTCTATAATTTTAAAGGATTTTTAATTAATTTACTCCATCATTTTATTATCTAAATAATTACTAATTGCATCACAAATGATTTTATAATAATTTTTATTGCTTAAATTTATCATTTATATTTATATTAAGTCTTTAATTATTTTATGCATAATTATATTTACGTCTTCATGTTACTATTGCAATTACTTTGCAATAATAGCCCACGTGTGAATAATTACTTTATTTTTACACGAAAATGACTTTTTATATTTTTATAATATTAAGTAATTATTTTAAATCATTTTCATACATAAATAGCATATTTCATCATTTATTAATTAGTTTTATAAATTATTTTATTAAATTAAGTGTGCATTTAAAACATAACCCCTCTTCAATTAAATTTTCGGACCCCAGCCCAATTACCCTAAATGCAATACCCAATTACCCTACCCGTCCATGACCGGCCCCAGCCTATATCTAATCCTGGCCGTTGATCTTACCCGCCCCATCCTATATCTAATCCTGGCCGTTGATCTCAAAAGATCAACGGCCCAGAACCAATTTTCCTTTTTCTAATATAATAAACCTCCTAACCCTACCCTCACTTCCCCCAACCCCTTGCCTCTGAAATGCTTCTCTCCTATCTTCTCTCTTACCTCTCTCTCTAACCCTAGCCCGTCGTCACAGATCCCCCTTGATTCATGGTATTCTCCTTCAATCTCTTGCTTTATCTGGCCTCATCTCTCTACTGGTGTTATGATTTTCATGTTACTTGATGGAATATCAAGAGACTCGAACCAAATCTGGTTCAAAGTCTCTCATTTCTCGATTAATCCGTCTATGTTCACTACGATATCTGTAAGTACAAGTATTTTCATATTTTTTAGGGTTTCAAATCTTTGGTTCAAACCAGATTTGATTCGTTTCTGGCTATATTCATGAACCTAGCTATTTTCTGTTTGAATCCGTTTAGATCTCTTTAGATCTTGAGTGATTTTGTGTTTATTTGTATTTTTCCTTACAAATTTTCAAGTTTTACTATTATTATTGATCGATTCCTTTTACCCTAAAAGCTAGGGTTTTGGTTCGAAGGGATTTCTGCAAAATAAAATGTTTTTAACATTTAAGTGTTTTCACCTCTAATTTTATTTACTTTTTCGAATGATTTTACTTAAGCTCCATATATCTGTCTTTGTAGTTTCTAGAGTTTCGATTATTTGGCCATTTATTTTACTGTCCTTGCCCGTTCACCTTAGCTTTGTCAATTAACGTGATAATTGATTTATTTTCCTAAATTAAGGTTTGAAATTGTGCTTTCCTTTAATACCGATATTTCCTTATCGGATTTTTTACCTGTTCTTTTCTTATGTGCGATTAATAATTGGTGCTACTTTCCTTAATTCCCTTACTGGCCTGGTTTATGTGCTTTGATTATTAGGGCCAACTTGTAATTGATTTCTGGACTTATTTCTTACCTTATTTAATCTTATTCTTGTCTGTTGATTGATTCCGTGTGAGATTTTCCTTAAATCAAGTGGTACTTAGTTGATTTTGTCCTGTTAATTAGTTCATGATGACCTTAATTGATTGGTTAACTAATTTTCATACCTTATTTGTGTGGAATTGATTTTCATACCTTATTTTTTCTACTCTATCGTATGCTATTTAAACCCTTTCTTTGTGTCACGACCCAAATTCTCACCCTTTGGGCCGTGACTGTGCCTAACGTTGAACCCGCTAGGCCAGCCAACGCATAACTTGCAATAGTAATTTAAAAATCATTTAATACTGAACGAAACGATGGTTCGTCACTTTCAACAAATTCCCAACAAAATCCTGTAAGCATTTTCTTAATACAGATAACGAAAACTTTAAGAATGCGAAGAATAAAGACATAATAAACTTAAATAACGTAAGACTTCTCACACTAGTAACTCTCAAACTTTACTAGGCCTTCCAAATCTCTTCAATTGTTTCACAGTAGAAAAATAATGACAATATCTTAGAAAAGCTCAAAATGAAATGATAAGACATCTACAACGTAAACTCCCAAAACCGGGGTGTCACAATCTCACGGACTAACTACTAAAATACTAAATACAAGTCTGGAATGAAAGTACAACACTGTCTTGAAAAAATAAGAAGAAAGACAATGAAACGGTAAAGGAGAGAAGCCTCGGGATCCACGAACGCCAGT
>ML268763.1:0-15387 GCA_005239495.1 Nicotiana undulata
GAAGTAGAAAAGGAATTACAGTTCTTCAATGGTATAAACCCAGGTCAGTGGACCCTATTTACAGATGGTTCTTCTAATATAAAAATAGCAGGATTATGTATTGTACTAATATCACCCACGAGTGAAAAGATGCGACAAGCAATCAAATGCTATCCAAGAACTAACAATGAAGCAGAGTACAAGGTTGTTATTGCAGGTTTAGAATTGGCACGAGAGTTGTCAATTGAACAAATTGAAATAAACAGCGATTCACAACTGGTGGTAAACCAAATGCAGGGGACTTACATCGCTCGGGAAACTCGAATGTAACAGTACCTTGAAAAGGCACGAGAACTTGTGAGACAGTTCAAAATGTGAAAAATAATACAAATACCTAGAGAAGAAAATGTTGAAGCAGATGCATTGGTCAACCTCGCAGCAGTTATGGACGTAACCAATAAAGACAACACTATCGTCGTACACCTCTTCCATTCGAAAATCGATCAAAACAAGAATGAGGTATCTTTCAATAATTTAACTTGGGATTGGAGAAACAAAATTCTTAACTTTTTGCAGAATGATACCGTGCCTGAAGACAAAAAAAGCAGCTCAAGCGCTCCATCCCAAAGCAGCGAGATACTGTTAGTTCACAGCACCTTGTACCGCAAAATGTTTGGAGGACCCCTAGCTAAGTGCCTCGGACCTAACCAGACGGAGTTTGTGATAAGAGAAGTCCATGAGGACCACTGTGGAAATCACGCAGGTGCAAGATCTTTGGTAAAAACCTTAATCAGAGCAGGATACTACTGGTCTAAGATGGAAAAAGACGCGGAAAATTTCATATCAAAATGTGACAAATGTCAGCGGTTCGCCAATAATATGCACCGACCAGCAGAATTATTACATTCTATTATATCACCATGGCCCTTCATGAAATGGGGAATGGATATAGTAGGACCTCTTCCCCCAGCTAAAGGTCAGGTACGGTTCCTACTTGTATTTACTGATTACTTCACAAAATGGGTAGAAGCAGAAGCATTCAAACAGGTGCGGGAAAAGGAGGTTAAGAGTTTCTTTTGGAGAAATATAATATGCCGGTTTGGAATTCCAAAGGAGATCGTGTGTGATAATGGCCCACAATTTATAGGCTCTCAAATCACAGAATTCTTCGACAGCTGGAAAATCAAACGGATCGCATCAACTCCATATCATTCCGTAGCTAATGGACAAGCAGAATCCAAAAACAAAATCATCATCAACAATATAAAGAAGCGGTTAGACAGAGTCAAAGGCAATCGGCCCTACGAATTACCAGCGGTGTTATGGGCATACAGAACTACATCAAAAATAGTTACGGGAGACAGTCCTTTCGCACTCGTTTATGGCTCAGAGGCATTAATACACGTAGAAATTGACGAACCAAGTCTAAGAGTGACGACAACTACGGAACAAACGAATGATGTTGAACTCCAAACCAATTTAGACCTGCGCGAGTCACGAAGAGATGCGGCCATTATATGGATGGAAGCTCAAAATCAAATCATAGAACGATACTACAACCGCAAAGCTCATCTCAGATATTTCAAAATTGGGGACTTTGTACTTAAAAAGGTCTTCCAGTCAACAAAGGAAGCAGGAGCTGGCAAACTAAATCCAAACTGGGAAGGTCCCTATAAGGTCCGAGGCATAGTAGGGAAAGGCGCGTACGAGTTGGAAGACATGGACGGCAGGATTCTACCAACGAGCTGGAACGCCATCCACCTGAGGAAGTACTACTTCTAAGGAAAAGAAGTACCCCCAGTCAGGTATCGCATGATCAATTTTATCTTTGAATATTTAAACTTTACTAACTTTTTTAGATGATAGGCAAAAAGCTAACGCATCACCAGATGATGACATTAGACCAGCAAAGACTCGAGGAAATAACACAATTCCCGGTCTAGGGTTAGTCTTTCTGATGGATATTTTAAAGGGTTAAGCAGTCATCATCTAAAAAAAAGTATATACCTTCGAGTCCGGAATGTTTTCCTTTTTTAGGGAAAGGACCACAAAGAAGGAATAATCAAGTGCTCGAGATCTCATTCTTCAACGCTCAAACACTTGGGGGACTATATAATATGGAAGGACAAAATAAAGCAAAAGACTACCAGAAGTCAGAATGCTCGAGCCTAAAAGAACCATTCACCCAACAAGTCAAGTGATACGAGCAAAAGAACTGAAACCTCCGGCACAAGAATTACGAAAACATACTCTGAAAACCCTCGAACCATGTTCAGGTTAGAAAGCAAAATATTAGCTACGAAGAAGAAATGTACATCTCTTATACAAAAAAAATTGTTATTCAAATAAAACAGTTACAGATGAAAGATCAAAACCTTTGTATATATTCTCAAAACTGTTATCAAATAAAACAGTTACGGATTACAATACATTTCTCTCGTACTTACAACTGTTACAAATAAAACAGTCATGGGAAAAACCCAATACTTACAAAAACTGTTACTAATGAAAAATAATTACTTCCTTGTATTAATTCGAAAAAACTGTTATCTACTAAAAACAGTTACGAAATACAAGTGATTATCGAATTTGTTAAAACAAAACAGTTGTAACATGAGTTTTAGATGACAAACATAACACATGTAAAATATTGTGAAAGTTCAAGCAAAAACCTCTCACAAAAACATTCTTAAACATGTGAAAAATTCCTATCACTCTATTGCATTTTCAATCAAGTTGAGACGTCTTCTTCATTAAAACATTAAAGGGATCTAATTCATAAACAAAGCCTCTTATAAACAGAGGCTAAAAAGCTTATACTACACCCATCATAAAAGGGTTCAAAGTAAAGCACGCATCTTTATGCAAAGAAAGCTTAGAGGTACGAACAGAAACCTCACAAAAGCAACACAAAGCAATAGACTTGAGTAAAGAGTAAGGCTCAAACTCATAACAAAAAGTCTCAAAAATATTGATATAAAAGCGGCTAAGTTAAAAACTAAGTACTAAACTAGTACTTAGCCGCATAGATATATACACTTTTTGCCCCTAAATTGTCAATTGGGGACTTTAGAAGTTTCAAATTTACTCCCGATGGAGCTGGGAGTAATTACACCGATCCAATAAAAAAGATAGAAAACATGGGTGACTAAAAGTCTTCATTCTCTAGGAGGAGGAGGAGAACCAGCTTCTTCTTAAGAATCGTCCGCTTCTTCCTGGCTTCATCAGCTGGAGAGAGATCAAAACCTTTCTGAGTCTTCTCCATAGCTTCCCTAGATTTTGCAATCTCAGCATCAAGGTCAAAGCCTTCTCGACTCATTTCCAACAATGCATCATGGCGAGCACTCATATATGCCCTACTCACGTCAACATCCGTTGATTCTTCAAGGTCACCATAGTCTCTTGACCAAGCTTGAATCTCGCCCTTCAAATTATCATTCTTAGTCTCAGTGGCTTCCAAGGCAACCTTTAGAGATGAAATTGATTCCTCCAAAGTCTGAACCTTCATTTGAGCTTCACGGAGATCCTCTTGAACCTGGGAGAGATTACGCACAAGTTCACCAGAATATTCCTCTTTCTCCCCTAATATGTGCTTCGGGTGCCAAATTTCCTCCGTAGCTTTTGACAGTTGTTCAGCAAATGAAGATTCAAGAATATCTTTATCCTAATTGACTTGGCTGAAAGAAGCTTTCTCCACTGCCAGCTCTGCCTTAACAACCTTCAATTGCTCCCTCAAGGTATCTCTCTCATCCTCTAAAGCTCTCATCTCTATTCGAAGACTGTCGTACTGTGCTTTAATATCATCGAGCCCACAGAACACCTTCAACTCATTTTCTTAATTGGAAACTCTCTTCATAAGCTCCAAACCAATAAGGTGCGTCTGCAAAAATAGTAAAACAATAAAATGTGTTAAACTGTTAATTAAAGAACAACATGTGTGAAAAAGTTCTTCCAAAGTACATATCTTTAAGGAGTTGTGCACCACCTCATTGGCCCAAGTAAGAGTTGCGTGGCTATCAAGATTGACCCTCTCCTCAGAGCCAATTAAAGGCTTAAGCCATACCTCTGACTCACCAGTCTTCTTGAAGAGGCTTCCACCGGCTGGAACCTCAATTGTAACTCTTCTCATCTCCCTGCTGGAAGACCCTTTTTTTATAACAAAAGGCACAGAAGTAGGTACGGAAGGGACAGCGGAAAAGAGAGAGGGACCGGAAGCTAAAGAAGCCGCAGGCACTTTGATAGAGACGGACGGAAAAGAAACTGAAGAAATAACAGGTATGGGAGGAGGAACAACAGCAAAACCTGGATAGATGGTAGCCGGGGGAACATCATCAGGGTCTATTTCAAAACCTTCATGAAATAGATGCTCGGTAGGATCTCGAGTTGGGGACTGGGATTGATCACGAGAAGAATAAGGCCTGATTTCCAACACGGAAGAAAGAGGCGCGAGAGTAGACTCATCGTCAGAAGCTACCGCCTTCTTCTCACCCGGTGCACTAAAGCACCCTCTTCTTCATCCTCATATTCTCCTCCAAAGCGAGAACCTTGAACCTTTCTTTTTGAAGCACTAGCTAAGACATTCTGGGCATGAGATAACGACATATTTGGAAGCGATGAAGATGCCCCACGGGCAGAAGACCCTATCAAAAAAGATAAAGAATTAAACAAAATTGAGGTAAGGAAAGAAAAGAGAAAAACACTACTTACCATGAGTCTTGACAATCCATTTATACTTTGTGGAAAAGTACTTCCAGGATCTTTCCTCGGCAGGATCAGCAGTTAACATTCTTTCTACCCAACTATGAATATCGGAGACATTCTCGACAATATTCATAGTTGCTGAAAATAAGAGGAAAACAAATACGGTGTTAAAAACATAATACAACTTTATGTAAAGAAGACAGGTGCGAACCAAAGAACTTACGTGCACGGTCCACTTCTCAGAGAAGGGAAGATTATTTTCACCCACTAGAACAGTAGTGGGAACAGCAACGTACCTCAGGTACCAACCTCTGTCTTTATCATCATTAGGGGTTACTAAAACTCTCTTACTCCGAGCAGCCTGAGTAAAAATCCCTTGACGAAACAGAGCAGGTGAATACAAATACATCAGATGATAAAAGGTGAAAGGAACGGAAACCTTTGAAGCCAAAACTCTTAGACAAGCAACAACACGCCATACTAAGGGACCAACCTGTCTTAGGCAAATATTGAAAAAACGGAAAAATTCTATGAAAGCAGGTTCAACAGGAGGCTGAAATCCTAATCTGAAAGGGTAAGTATAGACATAAGAAAAACCCATCTTGTAAGACGTGATTCTTTGGATATTACTTGGCACAAGAATGGGAATGTTAGACTCCCAGGAGCATTCCCTACGAACAACGGGAATATGACCTACAGTAACAATGGTAGCGTATTTCTCTACACTATCTAAAGAAGAAGCTTGTTCGGCGATTGAAGAATTTACTTCTGGAAAAACTATCTCAGCAGGAATGATTTCGTCAACTCTGGGTTCATGAATATCATCCTTGTTCTTAGAAATAGAATGAGAGGATCTACTTCTGGGAGAAAACAAAGACCTACTAGAAGAAGGAGAAACTAAAGGAGATGAAGAACCTCTAGTGGAAACAGATCCTAAACTCCTCAATCGACCACCTCTCCGGCTCCTAGATGGAGCAGAAGAAGGAGACGCCAAAGTTTCAACATTGATAACCTTTTTAGGTCGACAGAATGAAGACATATTTATGCAAGCTAAGGAAAATTTCTTCACCAAGGAAAAATCAAATTATAGAAGTGTTTCGTGAAAGAGAAAGAAATAAGACGATTATTTATACCTAATGGCAACCGTCAAAGCATGGAAAAGTAATGATGGAAATTCATAATTAAGAGTGTCACTTCAGAACTGATGCGGCTGCAAAAAAAATAAAATAATAAATAGCCCTAAAAAGCGCCGAATTGTTGCAAAGCCAATCAAAGACAAACACATGAAAGAAGCATTAAATAGAAGTAATACACGATGAATGCATTAAATAAAGGATACAATGTCTCGGAACAAAGCGGCGTCAAAATATTCCCTCCATAAATGCGTATCCACTTACCAAGTATTATACGCCAAATACATGGCAAGTGGGGGGACTGTCTGTATTGGTAAAAAATAGCTTTACACGTAGCCAGAATCTGGATGACTCAGCCAACTATGTGGACCAAAGAAAACAGCACATGTGGAGGTCAAGATACACGGAGGCAGGGGATAAAAGAGATACGGTTAGTATACTCTTTCATATAATAGCCACGAGAAAGAACCACGGTTGAAATGAATCTAGACAAAGCAACGGGCAAGTACAAGATTAACTCAACAGGCACATAATTGATTTATCAACCACGAGTATATCAACCACGGGAAACCTAATGAAGAAGACGGTCATGACGAATCTGGACACAATAATGGGCAGATTCGAGGATCAACAGTTAATGTCATATACGTAGGATCAAAAGTTAATGTCATATACGTTATGTAACTCCTAAAATAACAGTTACGATTCACCATTGTAACGCCTCATTAATGTACTAATTAATCATTAATGAGCCATCATTACTGGAATCCAAACGTTGTACTAGGAGAATCTCCCTATAAAAGGGAAGAAAATGTAACAAACAAGACAACTGAATTCTCGAATACAAACTATTTTACTTCTCGCATATTTCTATCAATCTATTATTTCTTTACTTATTATTTCATTCTCTTTTCGATTATCAGTAACCCGAGTTTATCCTAAAATAGCTTTGGTCAAAAGATATTATTCTTTGGTTAAACACTGAGCTTGCAAGGGCTCATCAAAATCAGACCAAGCTCATCGAACGGGTAATGTAACTTTTGGGAGTTTGTTATGTATTAATTTGACGTTGGCGACTAACATTTTGATTTTGCAGGTCCAGCAGAAAGGTGAATTGGTCGAGGAGCTTCGTGAGGAGCCCAAGATGAAAGAGGCAGAGACTTTGGGGTAGAAGCAGAACATGGATCATCTCGCCTCGGAGAAAGATGCGGTTCGGGACCAAGTGTTTGCGGTCGAGCGTCAACTCCAAATTGTGAAGGAAAATAGTTCCTCCTGGGCCTAGAAGATTGAAGAACTCGAAGCTAAGTTGGCCGCTGAGCTTGCAAGGGCCAATTCTGAGGCGGAGGCATTTGTGGCCTCTTACCGAGCCGGCGTTGAAGCTGCTAACATTTGTGCACAGGAGATCTCCGTTGTTGATGAAGTCAAATTGTTGTGTGTTGACGATCATACTAGGCGCCAATCTCGGAGAGAGACTCTCGAGGAGGTACATGCTCATGGCTTTGAACTCTCGGCTGATATAGATAGTGCAAAAGTTTTGGAGGACGAGGCCGAAGCCTTACTTTATGATGATGAAGATTCCTCAGGTAGATCAGAGAGCGCAGGAGATGAGGATGAATCTCCCGAAGATGCGGCTCCCAAAGAGGACTAGGCACTTATGTTTTTTCTTTGTTTTTTGTGTAAGACCCTGTGTGGTCTTTTGTAAATACTTTCTATATATAAAAAAAATTCCTTTTCTTTCTATTTTGTCTCTTATTTCTGCTTTGCTTTTGCCTTGTGAAAATTTTGTTGTTGCAGCCTTTGTAGTCGAGTGAACACTAGCTCGAACTTAGAGTAGAACAAACCCTTAGGTTTTTAGTCAAGCAGGGGCGAGTCCCCGAGCCTAATAATATGTTCGAGATTTCGAATGGCTTGATCGAAGCCATTATTGCACTATTTTTATAACTATGTTAGAGTAAGTTTTGAACTTACAGTAACATACCCCTTAAGGTTTTTTATCAAATAATGATGAATCCTCGAGCTATACTTAAGTCAGTTTCATTCGAGCTCGGAATAGTGGAATCCTTAGGTCCGAATTGAGTGAGAACAAGATCTCTAACTCTAATTGTATTGGCCCTTAGGATCTTTAGATCGATCCGATATGACCTTTAAAAGATGGCTATTATCTCCCCTTTCGGCTTAAAAGACTTAGTAAAAATTTCTTTATGCCTTATCATGTATTTTTTACCCATTGGGTTTTTTGAGGGTCCGCTGTCAATTGAAACCCCTTTTCTTTTTTTGCCTTAGCACGTTTGTGTTAAGATAATTTGATACCTCTTAAGGTTTTTCGAAGGCTGATATTATCGAAGCCTTTTTGATTTTTTGAGGGCTGATTTTATCGAAGCCCTTTTGATTGTTTGTCGAGGGTAGCCTTTTTAATCATTTTTTCAATGAATTTGAAGGCCTATTTTTATTGTGGGATTCAGACGTTTCCGAGCCGCGTTATTTTGGCCGTAGGCTTTAATTCGACCATAGCCTTTGGGTATGCCTCTTGGGCTTATTTCCCAATAACATTTCAAACTTGTTCGAAATGTTAGTCCCCGATAATGGTGGTCTTGGAATATATATCGGGGGTGCCTCTTTGAGGTCTTATGAACTTGAATCTAAATAACTCGAATACGCCTATCGTCGATGGCAGTCCCCGAGTGTTCGAGGTGTATTTGTACTTGTCTCTTGAGCCATTTCTCACAAAATCATAAGAATTTATTCGAGACACAAGATGTTTGATAAAGAAAGAATGCTTCTTTGAATACTTTATACATGCGTACATGTTTTGACATCAGGGCTCGACTAATCTATATGGACACGGTTCATTCGATCATTTGGCGCATTAAGTTTTCCTATCGAAGCCCTTTGACACGAGGTACTTTTGTCGAAAATATAACATACGAGGGTGACCCCCCCCCCCCCCCCCCCCCCAGTATTTGAGGTTGATTGCAAAGAAGCCTTGGATACTGTTGAATTGTCCTCAGGTAGCACATAATAGTTGCCTCGTTAAAAACCTTGCTGGAAAAACCTATTTGGGATAAAAACGGATCTAAGGGAAAAAAGAGTGCAACGTACTTTAAAACCTGAGGTCTCGATGTCTTTGGTCGAACATCTGCATTAAGATAGCATCAAATATATTAATGAAAGAAAGGAGGAAGGCATACCTTAGCAATTGTATCGTTTGATAAGTGATATGTTCCAATTGTTTGGGAGTGGTTCGGCTCATCGTTCCGAGTTTATAAGACCCTTTTCCGACTATGTCGAGGACTTGGTAGGGTCCTTCCCTATTCGGACTGAGCTTCCCTTCATTAGGATCTCGTGTGTTGATGGTGACTTTCCTTAGGACTAAGTCCCCGACTCTAAAATGGCGAAGGTTGGTTCTCCTATTGTAATATCTTTCGATTCGTTGCTTTTGTGCAGCCATTCGAACGAGTGCAGCCTCTCATTTTTCATCTAATAATTCGAGTCTAGTATTCATAGCCTCATGATTTGATTGGTCCGTTGTATGTCGAAACATGGCACTTCGTTCACCGACTTTGATTGGGGTCAAGGCTTCGGAGACATATACTAAGGAAAACGGAGTTTCCCTTGTACTGGACTTCGATGTTGTCTGATATTCCCAAAGGACCTCATATAGAATTTCTCTCCATTTCCCTTTAGCTTCGTTCAATCTTTTCTTTAGGTTTTGGATGATAGTCTTGTTCGTCGAATCGGCATGATCGTTCCCACTAGGATGATATGGTGTTGACAATATCCTTTTTATTTTATGGTCTTCGAGGAATTTCGTCACCTTGCTGCCGATAAATTGCTTCCCATTATCATACACTATTTCGGCAGGTATCCCAAATCGACATACGGTACGATCCCATATGAAGTCTATGACTTCTTTCTCTCATACTTTCTCGAACGCATGTGCTTCAACCCATTTAGAGAAATAGTCAGCCATAAATAAGATGAACTTAGCTTTACCAGGGGCCGATGGTAGAGGGACGACGATGTCCATCCCTCATTTCATGAATGGCCATAGGGATATGACCGAGTGAAGTTGTTCTCTGGGCCAGTGGATCAACGGTGCAATCCTTTGACATTTGTCACATTTTCAAACAAACTTCTTAGAGTCTTTTTCCATGTTATCCCAGTAGTATCCCGCTCTAATCACTTTGTGAATTAGTGACTCGGCGCCGGAGTGGTTCCCATAAGTGCCTTCATGGACCTCTCGTAAAACATAATCGGTGTCACCTGGTCCTAAACATACTGCCAGTGGGCCATCGAATGTCCTTCTATATAACATTCCATCTTCGGTCTACGTAAATTGAGCAGCTTTGGTGGGTAGGGCCCTCGACTCTTAAGTGTCCGATGGGAGCTTTCTATTTTTCAAGTATTCAATATATTTATTCCTCCAATCCCAGGTTAAGCTTGTAGATTTTATCTCGGCATGACCTTCCTCGATCACGAATCTCAAGAGTTAAAGGACAGTCCTCGAGCTGATCTCATCTCCCTCAATTGATGACCCTAAATTTGCAAGTGCATCAGCCTCACTATTTTGTTCTCGAGGCACATGTTGTAGAGTCTGTTCCTTGAAACGATGCAAAGTTACCTGCAGCTTTTCCAAATACCTTTGCTTTCTATCCTCTCAAACTTCAAAGGTTTTGTTTACTTGGTTAACCACCAATAAAGAGTCACATTTAGCTTCAAAGACTTATGCTCCCAAGCTTTTAGCTAGCTCGAGACCTGCAATCATGGCCTCATACTCAGCCTTATTTTTATTTAACTTAGAAGTCTTGATAGATTGTCTAATAGTGTTACTCGTTGGTGGCTTCAAAAAAATGCCTAGCCCGGACGCCTTCACATTCGAAGCACCGTCTATGAAAAGGGTCCACACCCCCTGTGATGTACCTGATTTAAATAGGAGTTCTTTCTCAACTTCGGGTACAAGGGTTGGTGTGAAATCGGCCACGAAGTCCGCTAAAATTTGAGATATATGGTCGTTCGGGGTTGATATTCGAAATCATACCCGCTGAGTTCGACGGCACATTTGGCCAATCGGCTCGAACATTCGGGCTTGTGCAAAATATTACGAAGTGGGTAAGTGGTTAATACGCATATAGGTCGACACTGAAAGTATGGTTTTAACTTTTTAGAAGCGCTTATTAATTCAAGTGCCAATTTCTCTAAGTGTGGATATCAAGTTTCTGCTTCTCCTAAAGTTTGACTTATGTAATAAACAGGGAATTGCGTACCTTGCTCTTCTCGAACCAGTACACCACTTACTGCAATTTCTGATACTGATAAGTATAAGTAAAGTTTCTCATCTGCCTTCGGAGTGTGAAGCAGTGGTGGGATCGATAGGTATATCTTCAATTCCTCTAATTCTTGTTGGCATTCCGGGGTCCAGGAAAAATCGTTCTTTTTTTAGTAGAGAGAAAAATATGTGGCTCTGATCCGATGACCTCGAGATGAATCGGCCTAAGGCAGCTTTCCGTCCAGTTAGCCTCTGTACGACTTTTACAATATCCACGATGGTGATGGCTTCAATGGCCTTGATTTTATCGGGGTTGATCTTGATCCCCCGATTTGACACCATGAAATCGAGGAACTTTCCTGAACCAACCCCGAAAGCACATTTCTGATTGAGCTTCATGATATATTTTCTCTGAATCTCGAACATTTCCTGCAAATGAGCTAGATGGTCCTCTGCGCGCAGGGACTTAACTAGCATGTCATCAATATAGACTTCCAGTGACTTACTTATTTGTTCTTCGAACATTTTATTTACTAGGCCTTGGTAAGTAGCTCCCGCATTTTTTTAGCCTAGAGGGGCATTACATTATAACAGTATGTTCCGTATTTAGTGGTAAATGAAGTCTTTCCTTGGTCTTCCGGGTTCATCTGAATTTGATTGTACCCGGAGTAGGCATTTAGAAAGGTGAGGATCTCGTGGTCGGCCGTGGCGTCGATCATGCGATCGATGTTAGGTAGTGGAAAATAATCCTTGGGACATGCTTTATTTAAGTCCTCATAGTCTATGCACATTCTAAGTTTGTTCCCTTTTTTAGGGACTACGACTACATTCACTAACCATTCGGGATATTTTACCTCCCGAATGCACCCTATGTTGAGAAGTTTAGTTACTTCGTCCTTTATGATTGCATGTTTCATCTTGGACTGGGGTCTCCTCTTTTGCTTCACCGGTCTGATCTTAGGGTCTAGGCTTAGTCGATGCGTTGTTATCTCCGGTGTGATCCATGTCATGTCTAAATGGGACCAAGCAAAAAAGTCTATGTTATCAATAACAGATTCAATAAGTTTTTTCCTGAGTTCGGGGATTTATCCCGTACCTAGGTATATCTTTCACTCGGGCAAATACTCGATCAGTATAACCTGTTCCAGCTCTTCGATTATTGATTTGGTAGCATCAAAATCTTCGAGAACAACAAAAGTTTGAGGGGTCAAAAAATCCCCCTCTTCTTATTCTATCACATGTTTCTCCGATCTGGTCAAGGCTGGTGGTGGTGATTTCTATTTAGCTCCCTGTTTACCTTTGATGCTCAATTTTTCCGAGGTTGACAATGTCTATATCGGTGTTACCTCATGGATCGAAAACATTTCCTTTGCTGCATGTTGTTCCCCGCACACTGTTTTACACCGTTTGATATCGGGAATTTCATCATCTGATGGAGGGTTGAGGTACTGCACTCATGTTGTGGATCCAAGGCCTCCCGAGCAGGGCATTGTACCTCATCTCGCCTTCGATTACGTGGAACTTGGTATCTTGGATGGTTCCAGCCACGTTCACCGGTAGGATAATCTCCCCCTTAGTTGTTTCACTGGCCATATTAAAGCCGTTTAGGACTATAGTTGCAGGCACGATCTGGTCCTGTAGGCCGAGTTTCTCCACAACCCTTGATCGGATGATGTTCGCCGAGCTACCTGGATCCACTAAAACACGTTTAACTTGAACATTATTTAACAAGATAGAAATTACTAGAGCGTCGTTATGGGGCTGAGAGATACATGTTGCTTCTTCATCGTTGGATGATAAGGTGCCTTCATGCACACAATCTCGGGTTCGTTTCTCTCTAGTGATTGTCACCTTAGTGCGTTTGAATATGGGTCCCTGTGGAACGTCGACTCCACCGACGATCATTTGGATGACACATTGAGGTTCTTCCTGTTCATTCTTCCTATTGGTGTCCCTTTCCCTGAAATGATTCTTAGCTCGATTGCTGAGGAACTTTCGAAGGTGGCCCTCATTGAATAGACGGGCTACCTCTACCCTCAATTTCCTGCAATCTTCGGTCCTATTGTGTGCCATGATATTTGCACATCAAATTTGGGTTTCTCTGGGAAGGATCGGTCTGTATTAGTCTGGGACACCTAGTATCTTTGATCCTTCCGATAGTCGATACGATGCCTGATGCATTGATAGTAAAATTGTACTCCGATAGTCGAGGTGCCTCTGTGGGATCTGCATACTCCTCAAAACCACTTTTGCTCATAAGTCCTCGAGAACTATGTCCTCGAACACTTCTTGATCATTCCGGGCAAAATCACGTCCTGTACCGTTGCTCCTTCGATCTGCAATATATGGCTGGTATCGATCTTCATTAGACTTTGGCTCCATGTCGATGCCCCTCTGATTTTTACATGTCGTCCTGTTTGGATGAACTGAACCGGAAGGAGCTCCTAATTAGTCGTCCTCGGCCCTGATCTTCGATTGATACTGATTGTGTATATCTGCCCAAGTTACAGCTGGATACACGATTAAATTTTGTTTCAACTGACGTGACGCTATCGAACTTCGTTCGTTCAACCCTTGGGTGAAAGCTTGAACAGCCCAATCATCCGTGACCGGCAGCAATTCCATGTGCTCCATTTAAAATCGGGACACGAATTCCCTAAGCATTTCATTATCCCTTTGTCTTACCTTGAAGAGGTCCGATTTCTTTGTTGCGACCTTTATGGCCCCGGCGTGCGCCTTTACGAAGGAATCTGCTAACACGAAGAACGAATCGATGGAATTTGGTGGTAGGTTGTGACACTAAATCATTGCTCCCTTCGACATGGTCTCTCCGAAAATTTTCAACAATACAAACTCGATCTCATTATCTTCCAAATCATTACCCTTAATGGCGCATGTGTAAGAGGTAACATTCTCATTGGGGTCAGTGGTCCTTTTATATTTGGGTATGTCAGGCGTACAAAACTTCTTTGGAATTGTTTTCGGAGTTGCACTCGGAGGAAACGACTTTTGCACAAATTTCTTCGAATCCATACCTTTCAAGATTGGTGGTGCCCTCAGTATCTGATCAACCCGAGAGTTGTAAGTCTCCACCTTTTTATTATTGGCTTCAATTTTCTTCTCTCCTGATTCAATTCTCTTGGTGAGCTTCTCGAGCATTTTCATTACCGCAGGATCAGACCCTGATGTGTTACCAATCGACCTTTCTATTACTGGCTCGGTACGATGAGTGATCTCCTGCTCGACCCTGTTTGGAGCTCTATGTTGGTTTTGTAACTAAGCAATGGAGGCTTGTTGAGCCTGAAGCATCTCGAATATCACTTGGAGACTGACTCCTTCGTCTCATCTGCCCCGTGTTCCTTGGTCATCAGATCGACCTTCTCCGCGTATACTCCCATCGAAATCTGCGCCTAAGTCCGCATTCAGAGCAACGTGCGAACTGACGTCGACTGGGTTGATAGCCGGTGACCCTCCGAGATAAGCCAGTGGCATCTCGATTCCTGGAGCAATCACATTTTCATTTTTTCCGAGAAGTCTGAGGCCATTGTCACCGTGTGTGGATGCGTTCTATGAGTTTGACATGTTTCAACCTGAAAGAAAAAGTTCTTGACAAGAACCAGTATAAAATACTGTGTTGTACCAGAATCAGTACTGAACAATCACTATTATCCTTAGCCCCACGGTGGGCGCCAAACTGTTTACCCAAAAATACGAGTAACAGTTAAACTTATATTGTGGTTTTAAGGATACATGATTTAATCCAATACCAATTTATAAACAATGAACCAAAAGAATAAATTGAACAATAAAATAAATCAAACCAGTATTCTAGCAATCCTTTCAACCTCGATCGAGATGGTCTTGAGGTTGGGTAACAAGAACAGTAATGAATAGTAATGGATAGCAAGTGAAATAGAGAGCAGTGTATGCATTCTTTATCAGTGAAAAAATCATGTGTTACAAATGAATGGGATCCCTCTTTATATAACAGAATAATCCTAAATAAGGTACTCTAATCATGGAAGTAAATCCCACGATTGGTGTCAATAGCCGTCTGATTCGATCCGTTCCGGGATTACCGATGTGATCTTCGGCCGGTTGCTAATATCTCGTCATTATGTTATTATATCTCCCTCGAAGTCAGTCATGCTCAAACTCGACCTTCATCGAACACTTCGATTTCCATGCTAAATATTTCATCTTTGAACTCGGGCTTGGTCCATTACGAGCTTACCTCGTGTCTATGAAATCAAATATGCTCAATTCCAACCGTATATATATATATATATATATATACGGTTGGAATTG
>ML268766.1:1421-17504 GCA_005239495.1 Nicotiana undulata
TTTACTAACTTTTTTAGATGATAGGCAAAAAGCTAACCCATCACCAGATGATGACATTAGACCTGCAAAGACGCAAGAAAATAACACAATTCCCATTCTAGGGTTACACTTTCTGATGGATATTTTAAAGGGTTAAGCAGTCATCGTCTAAAAAGAGATATGCCTTCGAGTCCGGAATATTTTCTTTTTTCAGGGAAAGGACCACAAGGAAGGATTAATCAAATGCTTCAGATCTCATTCTTCTATGCTCAAGCACTTGGGGGACTATATAATAAGGAAGGCCAAAAAGAAGCAAAGACTACCAAAAGTCAGAATGCTCAAGCCTAAAAAACCATTCGCCCAACAAGTCAAGTGACACGAGCAAAAGAACTGAAAACTCCGGCACAAGAATTGCGAAAGCCTACTATGAAAACCCTCGAACCATGTTCGGGTTAGAAAACAAAATGATAGCTACGAAGAAGAAATGTACATCCCTTATACAAAAAACTGTTATATTTAAAAACAGTTAGGGACAGAAGATCATCATCATTGTACTTAGCCAAAACTGTTATAATCAAAACAGTTACGAAATCTTTGTACTCAAGTAGAAAACTGTTATTCAAAACAGTTACGGATGAAAGATCAAAACCCTTGTATATATTCTCAAAACTGTTATCAAATAAAACAGTTACGGATTACAATACATTTCTCTCGTACTTACAACTGTTGCAAATAAAACAGTCACGGGAAAAACCCAGTACTTACGAAAACTGTTACTAATGAAAAACAGTGAATTTCTTGTATTAACTCTAAAAAATTGTTATCTACTAAAAACAGTTATGAAATACAAGTGATTACCAAATCTGTTAAAACAAAACAGTTGCAACATGAGTTTTAGATGACAAACATAATACATGAAAAATGTTGTGAAAGTTAAAATAAAAACCTCTCACAAAAACATTCTTAAACATGTGAAAAATCCCTACCACTCTATTGCATTATCAATGAAGTTGAGACATCTTCTTCATTAAAACATTAAAAGGGCCCTAATTCATAAACAAAGCCTCTTATAAACAGAGGCTAAAAAGATTATACTACACCCATCATAAAAGGGTTCAAAGTAAAGCACGCATCTTTATGCAAAGAAAGCTAAGAGGTCCGAAAAAAAACCTCACAAAAGCAAAAGCAATAGACTTGAGTAAAAGAGTTAAGGCTCGAAATTCATAAAAGTCTCAAAAAGAAAGCAGTCATTGATATAAAAGCAGCTAAATAAACTAAGTACTTAGCCGCATAATATGTACATTCTTTTAAATACCCCTAAGTTGTCAGTTGGGGACTTTAGAAACTTCGAACTTACTCCCGATGGAGCTGGGAGCAATTACACCAATCCAATATATATAAAAAACAGAGAAATGACTAGAGTTTTCATTCTTGAGGAGAAGGAGGAGAGTTCTTCCGGAGAGTTGTCTGCTACTTCATCAACAGGTGAAAGGTTAAGACCTTGCTGAGTCTTATCTATGGCTTCTTTAGATTTTGCAATCTCAGCATCAAGATCGAAGCCTGCTTGACTCATCTCCATCAGTGTGTCATGACGAGCATTCATATATGCCCAACTCACTTCAACAGCTGTTGACTCTTCAAGCTCATTGTAATCTCTCGACCACACCTGAAGTTCAGTCTTCAAGCTGTCATTTTCAGCTTCAGCAGCTTCGAGGGCAACCTTCAAAGGTGCGACTGACTCTTCCAGATTCTGGGTCTTCGCCAAAGCTTCACGAAGGTCTTCTTGGACTTGAGAAAGATTACGCACAAGTTCTCCAGAGTATTCTTCTTTTTGTCCCAGCAAGTCCTTCAAATACCGGACCTCTTCCGTGGCTTTTGACAGTTGCTCAGCAAAAGAAGATTCAAGAACATCTTTATCCTTACTAGCTTGGCTGGAAGAAGCCTTCTCCACTGCTAACTCTTCTTTGACAACTTTCAGCTGCTCCTTTAAGGTATCTCTCTCCTCTTCCAAAGTTTCCATCTTTATTTGAAGACTTTCATACTGCGCTTTAAAATCATCCAGCCCACGCAGCAGTTGCAANCTACGTGCAAAAGATTAAGTATGTACCTTCAAGGAATTATGCACCACCTCATTAGCCCAAGTGAGAGATGCGTGGCTTTCAAGTTTAGCTCTTTCCTCAGGGTCAATTAAGGGCTTGAGCCACATTTCCGGCTCACCGGTGCTAATTTTCTTAAAGAGGCTGCCACCAGCTGGAACCTCAATCAAGACCCTTCTCATCCCCCTGCTGGAAGACCCTTCTTCTATAATAGAAGGCATGGAAGCAAGGACTGAAGGGGCAGCAGAAGAGACAGAAGGGTCGGGAGCCAAAAGAGTTGCGGGAATTTCAGTAGAAACGAAAAGAAGAGAAACTGAAGAAGTAATAGGAATTGAAGAAGAGACAATGGCAGCAACTTGGGGAGCAGAGATATCAGCAAAACGCGGGTAAATGGTAGCTAGAGGAACATCATCAGGGTCCATTTCAAACCCTTCCTGAAATAAACGCTCAGTAGGATCTCGAGATGGAGATTGAGATCGATCTCGAGAAGAAGAAGACCTGGTGGCCAACACGGAGGAAAGAGGCACGGGAGTAGACTCGTCGTCCAAAATTACCCGCCTTCTTCTCACCCGGTGCACTAAAGCACCCTCTTCTTCACCCTCATCTTCCCCTCCAGAGCGGGAATCCAGGGCTTTCCTTTTCGAAGCACTCGTCAGAATACTCTGAGCACGGGACAAAGACATCCTTGGAAGTGAGGAAGATACCCCACGGGTAGAAAACCCTATCATAAAAAGGAAAAGAGTTAATAAAAAAACTCAGGCAAAGAAAAAAGTGAGAAAAACCCTACTTACCATGGGTCTTAACAATCCACTTGTACTTTGCCGGAAAGTACTTCCAAGATCTTTCCTCGGCAGGAGCAGCAGCCAACATTCTTTCTACCCAACAACGTATGTCGGAGACATTCTCGACAACACTCATAGTTGCTATGAATAAGAGGAAAACAGATACGGTGTTATAAACACCAAGTAAATTTTATTACAAGTAAAACAGGTGCGAATCAAAGTACTTACGTGCACGATTCCACTTCTCAGGGAAGGGAATATTATTCTCACCCACTAAAACAGCAGTGGGAACAGCCACGTACCTAAGGTACCAACCTCTGTCTTTATCATCACCAGGGGTTACTAGAACCCTCTTGCTACGGGCAACTAAAGTAAAAACCCTTGGCGGAATAAAGCGGGAGAATATAAATGCAGCAGATGATGAAGTGTAAAAGGAACGGAAACCTTTGAAGCCAGGACTCTCAAACAGGAAACAACACGCCATATTAAGGTACCAACTTGTCCTAAGCAAATATTAAAAAAGCGACAAAACTCTATGATCACAGGATCAACAGGAGGCTGAAATCCTAACGTGAAAGGATAAGTGAAAACGAAAGAAAAACCCATTTTAAATGATGTAATCCTTTGAGTACTACTTGGCACAAGGACAGGAACATTAGACTCCCAAAAACATTCCCTACGAACAACAGGAATATGACCAACAGTAATGATAGTAGCGTATTTCTCAATACTATCCAGGGAATGAGCTTGTTCGGTAATGGGAGAATTTACTTCTGGAAAGGTTATCTCAGAAGGGATGATTTCATCAACTCTAGGTTCATGAAATTCATCCCTACTCCTAGAAATAGAATGAGAAGATCTACCTCTCGGAGAAAACAACGCCCTAGCAGGAGAAGGAGAAGAAGAACCTCTAACGGAGGTACGTCCTAGGCTCCTTAATCGGCCACCTCTTCGACTCCTCGTCGGAGCAGAAGAAGAAGCCAGAGCCTCAACATCAATAACCTTTTCAGGTTGGCCTAAGGAAGACATATTTATAAAGTCCAGGAAGAAATTCTTTCACAAAGAGAAGATTGAGCTGTAGAAGTTTTTTCGTGCTAAGGAAGAAAGGAAGAAGACTATTTATACTTAATGGCAACCGTCAAAGCTTGGAAAGGTAATGATGGAAAGTCATAATCAAAAGTGTCACTTCGGGACTGATGCAGCGGAAAAAAATCCCTAAAAGGCGCCGGGTCGTTTCAGAACCAATCAGAAACGAACACGTGGAAAAGCATTAAATGGAAGTACTATGCGATGCATGCGTCCATAAAAGAATACAAAGTGTCGAGGTAAAGTGGCGGCAAAATATTCCCACCATAAATGAACATCCACTTACCAAATATTATACGATCAATACATGGCAAGTGGGGGGACTATCTGTATTGGTAAAAAATATATAGCCTTACACGTGTACAGATTTTAGATGACTCAGCCAGCCAGGTGGACCAATCAAAATATCACACGCGGACGCGGGATAAAGAGATACGGTCGATACAAGGAATTAGCCACGGAAAGATCACCAAAGAAGAAAAGGCACGGTCACAACGAATCCGGACGCAATAACAGGCCGATTCGAAGATCAGCAATCAATGACTCGTACGTTATGCAACTCCTAAAATAACAATTACTATTCATCTTTGTAACGCCTCATAAATGCAATAATTAAGCATTTAATAGGCTTCATGACAGAAATACAAACGTTGTACTAGGAGACCATCCCTATAAAAGGAATGTTAATGTAACAAACGAGAATCATCTGATTTTTGGGAAATAAAGGCTACTTTTATTCTTTCGCTCTCAATTATCGATATTTACTCTTCATTTGGTTGATTTGATTATCAGTAACCCGAGTTTTTCTTAAATTAAGCTTTAGTCAAAAGAATTCATTTTTTGGTTAAACAGTTATCTCTAACCCAACCTCTAAACTCTCGGTTATGACTCTCGCCTATACTCCGGGAGTGATGTTGTTCAAACAACTACCTAAATATGCACTCTCTCTAAAGCAGATACACACTAAATAGGAACAGTTAATTGATGGCCTTTCAATCAACTACAACAAGAACGTAGTTGAACAAATAGAGATTAACAACCAAATCAAAACTATATTAATATAACAACGCGTTTATCCCCAACGGGTTCCACCAAAACCTTAGGTTAAAAGATTTAGCTACTCATAACAATGATAAAAACTACAAAAGAATTCATGAACAGTGTAAAATAGGAAGAAGAAGGAAAAACTCGTAGAAGAATTCCCCGGCCTTTCTCCTCTTGTGTCTCTGCCTCCTTAGGTCGAATTTTTGTCCAAAATATGTCAAATCACTTAAAATAACGTTCTCCCATGTATATATACCAAGTAGGGTCGGGCCCAAATAATTATACCTTCTCCTACGCGAAAAGGGACAAGTTTCCAGGCCACCACTAGCGCGACCGCGCTAATCTCGCGCTAGAGGTCGCGCTAGTGGGGTTTTATTCTGCCCCAGTCCGTGTCAGGTCCGCAGTCGCAGTCGCAGTTTCGATCGCATTGTTGACCCTGTTACGTTTTGAATTGGGAAACACGTAAAACAAGAAAGTTGTAGACCTTTGAGTTATCTTTCCAACCATATATTATATAGCCCAAATGGATTTCGGAGGAGAAAGTTATGTCCATTTTACTAGACAGTGCACAATATGTCTCCTCGAGTCTTCGTTTGTTCTCAACTATCAAATTTGACCCCCGAACACGATCCCGACTTAATTCCTTGAGCTTTTACTCAGACTTCAAAGCTCCAAATCACTTAAATTCATTCCATAACATCTATATAACTTGGAATCACTCCTACAAGGCATAAAATACACAGTTAGTGCAAAACACTAGCGATTAAAGCTCAAACTCAATTAAAGTGCAGTAAACTAGAGTGTAATAAGCGACTAAAATACGTAATTATAGCCTATCATCAACACCCCACACTTAAACCATTGCTCGTCCTCGAGCAATCAAACTACACTTTATATAGACACGACCTTTTTAAGCAATTCTCCTAACTCATCATACCAAGAATATTTAAAATAAACTAAGCACTAAAGCATAACATCTTCACCTCAAGATTTGACTCCCAAGTACCGCGCATTATTCACAGCTCACCCACTTACTCTAATATAGAGGTCACTGACATTACCTTTCCTTCATGAATCAAGTTCCCTCACACAATAAAAGAGAGTAGTTCCACACAATAAAATTTAAGAACACATAGGAACTTAAGATAGAAAGAATTCACTCACTCTCAGAAATAACATTCATGTGCCACAAAAGATGCACCATAGGCTTGCCCGTAGTGTACTACTCTACTAATCGAGTTCATTCAGTCTAGGATCAAGTAGGACTTTATTTGGTTGTAATGTAGGCTGCGGGACGGGTAGGATATATTTAGATATAAGAGTGACTACACCTCCCTAAGCACTTTAATACATATACTTTAACATTCAAACCCCATACTTATGTCAAACCAAACTCCGCCTTCACATCAATGTATTTTACCCCATACTTCTTTAAGCATAATTACATCAAGAGTCACCACTTATCAAGGCTATAAATATTTTTTTTCACAACAATACAACTATTTTTTCTTCCTTTTTTTTTCTTTTTTCAAGTGACTCTTACTTTTTCAAAACAGTGCACCTTTCTCCTTATTTCATTAGTTCCACTCAAAAGCCAAACCAACCACCCCACACTTTAACTTTTACACAGTTCATAACAATTCAAGTGTTTATGAGAGGTTAAAAGGTTCAAATAGATAGTCCATTCAAACAATTGGGTAAGGCTTGTAATGTGGTTTCCAAAGAAATAGGATTACAGGCTCAAAGGGGTTAACTACGATACGTAACAATTAGGCAGGTAAAATATACATACTGGCTCAACAAAGAAACACCTATATCACTTCCAAGACTGAACTAAACTACTATTTCGCTTTGCAAACACACGGGGCAAGTTCTAGGCATCAAATGCAATGCACACAATAACACTCAAACCTCACACACACATGGCACATAACTCACTCAGGATTGGATTCATAGTCACTCTAGTCAAAGAAGTTAAGCAAATTTAAAATCATACAATTTAAGGTACTTATACAAGAGTCAAAAAACTAAGCCTAAGCGTCACAACCAAAGTACTCGCTATTCTCAAGGCATAACATTGCTTCAATTCAAAACACAACACAATGGATCCTCTTCCTAAAAAAACTAACTACACCCGGTTCAAACAAAACCCTTGGAAAAGAACCGCGGTACAAAGAAAAACCAAGGGGGAATTGCTACACTACCTAACAAAAGAAAATCTTTTTTTTTAAATTATTCAATTAAACAAACACAACTAAAATAGCATAGAAAGTCACCCAGACAATCTACTCACCCCACACTTAAAATTGTGCATTGTCCCCAATGCACACTCATATATACAAGAGGGTAAAAGAAACTCCCTGGTAGGCCAAAGGCTGAAGCACTAGCATCTCATGAGGTACTCACACTTCTCCCAGGCCCGGTCCTTCGTGTTGGTACCTCACACTTAGTTCCAACTATTTGGTTTGCTATAGCATCCTTCCAATGGCTTTGCATTCCATGCTCTTAAAAAAAATCAAAAATCGACACTACAAGAAAAATATAATAATAAAAAAATTAAATTAAATAATGTTGGGTTGCCTCCCAACAAGCGCTTGATTTAACATCGTTGCACGACGCGAATCACTTTTTGCCTCCACTTTGAACTTATGAATTGGACCCCAAGTTTTGCTTCAAGCTTACGATTATGCTCTTGGGGCGGTGGACCGAATCTAACTAGCCCAAGAAAATAATGTAGTATTCTGCACTCCTTGGCCTTTGGATGAGATGTGTATTCCCGACTTTCTGGCATGAAGAATTCCAGAATGTAGGCATCTTGTTCCTTAATCCTTGACTCATCAAATGGCTCGGACGACTCTATTTTCATATCATCATCCAAACACAATGTGAAAAAGTGCTTGGAGTGTGTACCAAGGCGCTCAACTACATCAACTTTAGGATTGTCAACATCCTCAACACCAATGACACTGGAGTCAACTAAATACGTATCATCAATGTCCTTGGCTGGATGAGTTGTTCTTCCCTCTAAGTGCAAAGGCTCAAATTCGAGCTCCCTTTCCCAAAAACCTTGGCCTTCAAGAGCAAGTACCTATTCTGCCAAGTCTTCTCCATTAGCTTCATCTAGGTTCATGAGACAAGCTGATAGAGGATCCTCAATGTTCGACCCCGAAAATAGCCCCTTGTTCTGCAACAAGCGCAGCATGTTGTTCGTGATTTGAAAAGATTCAGCCTGTATTTGTGGGACTACTATTGTTGTGGCCAAATTCTCTGTCGTGGGTTGTGCCCATTCATATAAAAGAAATTCAATATGTGAATGAAATCAAAGAAAATTGACTACACTTAAGAATTTTGTATTTTCCTCCAACTACAATTGATAATACCGTTAATTCCCCGGCAACTGCGCCAAAATTTGATCACGCTCAACTGTGTCTTCTAAAAAGACTAAGCGGGCGTTGCAAATATAATCCGGGGTATTATGCCCAGAGTCGAATCCCACAGGGAATTAACGTATCAAGAGAGGCTTTTAAAGTACTAAATTCTTATTAGTCAACCTCCTCAAACTTTATGAATAACAATTGGTGGTGTGATTACTACTACAGCTAACTGAATCTATAAAACTAAGAGTAACTAACAAGCAGTTGTAAACAATTGGAATAAAGGTCTAAGGTAATGGTTTTCCCCGTTGTTGATTCCCCTAGTTGTATGTTTCCTATAGTTTTGACTTAGTTGTCTCTATCAATAATGAACTCTCCAGTTATCATAAATCTCTCTCAAGAAATTATGATAATTTACTAGACGTACTCTCTCAAGCTACGCTAGCTAGATTCACATTACAGTTCACTTTAGATTTCACCCGAGGTATCGTTATCTCTAATCCAACCTCTAAACCCTCGGTTATGACTTTCACCTATACTCCGGGAGTGATGTTGTTCAAAAAACTACCTAAATATGCATTCTCTCTCAAGCAGATACACACTAAATAGGAACAGTTAATTAATGGTCTTTCAATCAACTACAACAAGAACGTAGTTGAACAAATAGAGATTAACAACCAAATCAAAACTATATTAATATAACAACGAGTTTATCCCCAACGGGTTCCACCAAAACCTTAGGTTAAAAGATTTAGCTACTCATAACAATGATAAAAACTACAAAAGAATTCATGAACAATGTAAAATAGGAAGAAGAAGGAAAAACTCGTAGAAGAATTCCCCCGCCTTGCTCCTTTTGTGTCTCTGCCTCCTTAGGTCGAATTTTTGTCCAAAATATGTCCAATCACATAATAACGTTCTCCCATGTATATATACCAAGTAGGGTCGGGACCAAACAATTATACCTTCTCCTATGCAAAAAAAGGACAAGTTTCCAGGCCACCACTAGCGCGGCCACGCTAGTCTCGCGCTAAAGGTCGCGCTAGTGGGGTTTTATTCTGCCCCAATCCGCGTCAAGTCCGCAATCACAGTTGCGATCGCATTTTTTACCCTGTTACGTTTATAATTGGGAAACACGTAAAACATGAAAGTTGTATCCCTTTGGGTTAGCTTTCCAACCCTATATTATATAGCCCAAATGGAGTTTGGAGCAGAAAGTTATGTCCATTTTACCAGACAGTGCACGATATGTCTCCTCGAGTCTTCGTTTGTTCTCAACTATCAAATTTGACCCCCGAAAACGATCCCGACTTAATTCCTTGAGCTTTTACTCAGACTTCAAAGCTCCAAATCACTTAAATCTAATCCATAACATCTATATAGCTTGGAATCACTCCTACAAGGCATAAAATACACAATTAGTGCAAAACACTAGCGATTAAAGCTCAAAACTCAATTAATGTGCAGTAAACTAGAGTGTAATAAGCGACTAAAATATGTAATTATAGCCTATCATCGGGTATGAACATAGTGGGACTTCTTCCCCCAGATAAAGGACAGGTACGGTATCAACTCATACTTACCGATTATTTCACAAAATGGGTAGAGGCAGAAGCATTCAAACAAGTGCGAGAAAAGGAAGTTAAAAGATTCTTATGGCGAAACATAATATGCCGCTTTGGGATACCGAAGGAAATCGTGTGTGATAAGGGCCCACAATTCATAGGCTCTCAAATCACAGAATTCTTTGAAAGCTGGCAAATTAAACGGATCACTTCAACACCATACCATCCAGTGGCTAATGGTCAAGCTGAATCAACAAATAAAATCATCATCAACAATATAAAGAAGCGACTAGATAAAGCCAAAGGAAATTGGCCTGATGAATTACCAGCGGTATTATGGGCATACAGAACAACATCAAAAACAGCCACGGGAGAAACTCCCTTCGCACTTGTCTATGGCTCAGAAGCCTTAATACCCGTGGAAATTGGCGAACCAAGCATAAGGTTTATAACAACCACAGAGGAAGCAAACGACGATGAGTTAAGGACTAATCTGGACCTGCTCGAACCACGAAGGGAAGCAGCATTAATATGGATGGCAGCTCAAAAACAAATCATAGAGTGTCACTACAACCGTAAAGCTCATCTCAGATACTTCAAGATTGGGGACTTCGTCCTCAAACATGTCTTTCAATCAACTAAAGAAGCAGGCGCAGGAAAGCTAAGTCCAAATTGGGAAGGACCCTACAAAGTCCGAGGCATAGCTGGGAAGGGCGCCTACGAGCTAGAAGCTATGGACGGCAGAATCCTACCGACAAGCTGGAATGCCATCCACTTGAAGAAGTGCTACTTCTAAGGAAAAGAACTACCCCCGGTCAGATGATGATATTAGACCTGCAAAGACGCGAGGAAATAACTGAATTCTCGGTCTAGGGTTACACTTTCTGATGGACGTTTTAAAGGGTTAAGCAGTCATCATCTAAAAAACTATATACCTCTGAGTCTCGTACGTTTTTCCTTGTCAGGAAAAGGACCAAAAGGAAGGAATAGTCAAGTGCTCGAGATTTCATTCTTCAAAGCTCAAACACTTGGGGGACTATACAGTATGGAAGGCTAAGACGAAGCAAAGAAGACTATCAGAAAGTCAAAGCTCGAGCCTGAAGATCCATCTACCCAACAAGTCAAGTGATACAAGCAGAATCGAAAGAGTCAAAGACTCAAATACAAAGCCTAATTCAAAAAATCTTCGAACATGTTCAGGTTGAAAGGAAAAATATTAGCCACGAGGAAGAAATGCACATCTTTGTACTTATTCAAAACTGTTGTAACAAAAATAGTTAGGGGTAAAAGATCATTATCATTGTACTCATTCAAAAACTGTTGTGAAATAAAACAGTTACGAAATCTTTATACTCGTATAGAAAACTTGTTATCAAATAAAACACTTACGGATGAAAGATCAAAATCCTTGTATTTGTTCAGAAAACTGTTATCAAATAAAATAGTTACGGATGAAAAATCATTTCCCTCGTACTTATTAAAAACTGTTGTTAACAAAAACAATTACGGGTAAAAACCCCAATCTTTATAAAAATTGTTACTAATGAAAAACAGTTGTTCCCTTGTATTAACTCGAAAAAAAAATTTTACTTATGAAAATCAGTTACGAAATACAAGTGTATATCAAATCTGTTAAAGAAAAACAGTTGCAACATGAGTTTTAGACGATAATCAGAACACATGTAAAATGTCGTGGAAGTTCAAACAAAAAACTTTCCTCAGAAACATTCTTAAACATGTTAAAAATCTCTATCACTCTATTGCATTATTACACCATTATGAAGTTGAGACGTCTTCTTCATTAAGTGTCAATCAAAAAAGGGCCCTCTTTCATAAACAAAGCCTACTACAAAAAAGGCTCACATTTTATATACAACACCGTTCCTACTACGAAAAGGTACGAGTGATTTCGGCATCTTCATGCGAAAATTCGGAGGTAAAACAAAAACCTCAAAAATCAAAACATGCAAAATACTTAAGAGTGAAACAGAAGCTCAAAGTAAAAAAGTCATAACTTGCATATATTCAAAAAAGAGCGGCTAAGTAAGAACTAAGTACTAACTAGTACTTAGCCGCATACAATTTATACATTAAGGTGACCCTGAGTTGTCAGTTGGGACTTTAAAAAGATCCAAATTTATCCACAATGGAGCTGGGGGTAACCACCAATCAAATAAAAAAAAGGGGGTGAATCAACAATTTAATCTTCTTGAGGAGGAGGATTGACTTCATCACTGGCAGGAGGAACGGGAGCAACTTGGGACGAAGAGGCATGAGCAGCAGGAGTCTCACCATCAGGTGAAGAGAGGTTATGAACTTGTTGAGCCTTCTCCATGGATTCCTTAGTTTTAGCTATTTCAGCACTAAGGTCAAAACCCTCTTGACTCATTTCCGTCAATGTGTCAAGGCGAGAAGTCATGTACGCCCAGATCACATCAACAGCAGCCGCTTCTTCGAGGTCTTCATAATCCCTCGCCCATACTTGAAGCTCAGCTTTTAGCTCGTCCTTCTCCGCTTCAGCAGCTTCATGGGCAGCCCTCAAAGGTACAATCGACTCTTCCATATATTGAACTCTGCCTAAAGCATTACAAAGATCCTCCTAAGTCTGGGTGAGTGATTGCACGAGCTCGCCTGAGTATTCCTCCTTCTACCCCAGCAATTCTTTCAAGTTCCTGACTTCTTCTGAGGCACACGGGACTATTGCTCAGCAAATAAAGATTCGAGAATGCTCTTTTCCTTATCAGCCTGATTGGAAGAATCCTTCTCCACTGCTAGTTCTGCTGACATGATTCTTATTTGTCGCTTCAAGGTATTCCTTTCTTCTTCTAAGGCATCCATGTCGATCCTTAAGTTATCATATTGTCCCTTCCAATTCCCTGCTTCAGCATGCCACTCTTTTAACTCTTGCTCTGTATTAGAAATCCTTTTCATAAGCTCTATGCCTATAAGATTGGTCTGCAAAAAAGGAAATCAGTTAGATACGATAGATTTCATGTACAAAAATGAAATAAGAGGAAATGCATTTTTACCTTCAAAGAAGAATGGACGACTTCATTAGCCCATGTAAGGGCGCTATGGCTATCAAGCTTGTTCTTCTCTGACGGGCCAATCAAAGGCTTCAGCCACACTTCGGGCTGGCCGGATTTCTTAAAAAGGCTCCCACCAGTCGGAACCTCAATAAGCACTTGCCTCATCTCCCTGTTGGAAGACCCTACTTCTCTAACAGGAGGCACGGAAGCAGGAAAAGCAGGCTGAGGTAAAGGAGCCACAGGTAGGGAAATTTGTGGAGCAGAAGAAGTAACAGGCACGGAAATTTGAGGTGGTGAAAGAACCACGGGCATGGCAGCAGCAGGAGTAGTAATAGCTATGGGAATGGAGGAAATAGCAGAAGCAGACAAACGAGCTTCCCTGAAAGAAGCGGGAAAGACAGCCAAGGGGACTTCATCAATAGCAGGACCAAAACCTTCATGAAACAAGTGATCCACAGATTCATGCACAGGAGAGGGAGAAACATCTTTAGAGGTAGAGGGTATGACTTCAAGCACGGAAGGCACAACCCCGGGTGAAGACTCGTCGTCCAAAATCACCCTCCTTCTTCGTGATATGTGCACCAAAGTGCCCTTTTCTTCTTCTTCTTCTTCTTCTTCTACAGATCGAGACTCAACAACCTTCCTCTTCGAGGAAGAAGAACCAGCAATAATCTCTTGAGCCTGAGCCAAAGACATCTTCGGAATGGACGTATCAGACACCCACGAGCAGAAAACCCTATCAAAAGGAAAAAGGTTAAGCAAAAAAAGGAAAAGAGGCTCGAGTAAGGAAAGAAGCGGAAACAAAAGCTTCACTTACTGTGGGTCTTTACTTGCCAACCGTACTTCCCAGAGAAGTACATCCAGGATCTTTCTTCTAGGGGAGCAACAGACAACAATTTTTCTACCCAATCACGGATACCAGAGACATTCTCAGCAGTACCCATGATTGCTGAAGGAAGAAGAAACAAATACGGTATTAATAAAACACTTCAAGTAAAAATAAGAAGAGTAATAAATGTGAGCTAAAATATACTCACGTGCACGATTCCACTTCTCAGGGAAGGAAAGATTTTCCTCACCCGCTAAACCAGCAGTGGGCACAGCAACATACCGGACGTACCAACCTCTGTCATTATCATCTCCAGGGGTTACCAATACTCTTTTACTCCTGGCAGCCAGAGTAAAAACCCATTGCCGGAATAAGGCATGAGAATAAAGATGAATAATATGGTTAAAAGTAAAGGGAACTGAGGCTAAAGTAGCTAAACTCCTAAGATACGCGACAACTCGCCACACAAGCGGACCAATTTGTCCTAAGCAAATATTGAAGAAACGATAGAATTCGATTATGACTGGATCAATGGGAGGTCTAAACCCTAAAGTAAAAGGGTACGTATAAACAAAAGAATATCGCGTCTTATAAGACGTTATTCTTTGATTGCTATTCGGAATATAGACAGGGAAATCAAACCTCCAAAAACATTCCCTATGAACAAGGGAAATTTGACCTTCAATAATAAGAGTGGGATATCTCTCAACACTATCAAGGGAAGAAGACTGATCTACGAGGACCTGATTGTCCCTAGTAAAGACAAACTCGGCAGGAATAATTTCGTCAACTCGAGGTTCACAAAGGTGTTCATCTTTACCTCTAGACAAAGACCCGGAAGCCCTAGCCCTTGGAGAAACTAAAGACCTAGCAGAAGGAGGGGAGACTATCTGAGAAGAAGAAGAGCATCTCGAAGGAGTGGATCCTAGACTCCTTAGTCTACCACCCCTCCGACTCATAGTCAGAGCAGAAGAAGGTGTTAAACTCTCAACATCTATCACTCTTTTGGGTTGATTTGAAGAAGACATGTTTATGAAGGCAAGAAGAAGTTCTTTACAAGTAAAAGAGACAAGCTAGAAAGTGTGTCGTGTAAGTAAAGAAAAGAAGAGAGGTATTTATACTTGAGGACAACCGTCAAACATGGGAAAAAACAATGATGAAAAGTCATAATTGAAGGTGTCAGTTCGTGACTGACGCAGTCGCAAAAAGCCCTAAAAGGCGCCGAGTAACTACAGAACCAATCCAGAAGGGACACGTGGTTTAAGCATTAAATGGAAGTGACAAACGACTCCTATGTTCAGAGAAGAATACAATATTCCCTCCATAAATGCGTATCCACTTACCAAATATTAATCTATAAATAAATGGTAAGTGGGGGGGACTATCTGTATTGGTAAAAAAGAGTTTCACACGTAAGGTGATTCATGACAACTTAGTCGGCTACGTGGACCAAGGAAAACGTGGCAGCTAGATATGATTCTATAAAGAGGTACGGAACAAATAGTCGTGGATCAATAAACCTACGAGGTAATCAGCCACGGGAAACTCAACCTGATTGAGAAAGGAAATAGACAAGGTCAGAATGAATCTAGACAAAGCTACGGGCAGATTCATGAATCCTCAATTAATGACTCATACGTTATGTAACCTTCATACAACAGTTACAGTTATCCTTTATAACACCCCATTAATGTAATAATTAGTCATTAATGGATGATCATTGCAAGAAGTAGATGTTATATTAAGAAACCCCTTATATAAAGGAGGGGAATGTAACTTGTAAAGGGGGAAGACTTCGAATATAATACATTTTATTTTCTGAGCATCATATTATTGTCTTTTACTTATTCTTCTTTATTTAATAATATTTCCTTGATTATCAGTAACCCGCGTTTATCCTAAAAATAGCTTTGGTCAAAGGATCTAATTCTTTGGTTAAAAAGGTATTCCCCAAAATCCGGTATCCACGAGTCACAAGCTTTACGAAATTCGCCTAACTGTTTTCTATACATAGTGTCTAAGGAAAATAAAGGAGGAAAACAACATAAGGGATAGAGGGGGACTCCGAGGATCTGCGGGCGCGGGCAGATGTACCTTGAAGTCTCCGGAAAGCTGCAGCGACTGCACTAACGATGAGGCGAGTAAGATATACCTGGATCTGCACACGAAAACATGTGCAGAAAAGGGCGTGAGTACTCCACAATGGTACCCAGTAAGTGTCAAGCCTAACCTTGGTCGAGTGGTGATGCGGTCAGGTCAGGGCAGGGCCCTACCAGACATATATATATATATATATATA
>ML268768.1:0-42681 GCA_005239495.1 Nicotiana undulata
GTCCTCAGTTCACTTCGCACTTCTGGAGAGCTTTGCACAGCGAGATGGGTACTCAGATAGACCAGTTCAGCATTTCACCCTCAGACTGATGGCCAGTCAGAGCATACAGTTCATATTTTGGAGGATATCCTCAGGGCTTGCGTGATTGATTTCGGGGGTCAGTGGGACAAGTTCTTGCCTTTAGCGGAGTTTGCATACAATAATAGTTATCAGTCCAGCATCGAGATGGCTCCATTTGAGGCTTTATATGGTCGACGATGTCGTTCTCTGATTGGGTGGTTTGAGCCTGGTGAGGCCAAGTTATACGGTACAGATCTGGTCAGAGATGCCTTGGAAAGGGTGAAGATTATTCAGGAGAGGCTCCGTACAGCCCAGTCTAGGAAAAAGAGCTACGCAGATCAGCGGGCACGTGATGTAGCATTCATGGAGGGAGATAAGGTCATGTTGAAGGTTTCTCCGATGAAGGGCATTATGAGATTTGGGAAGAAAGGCAAGCTGAGCCCCAGGTTTATAGGTCCTTTCGAGGTGCTGAAGCGGGTTGGAGAGGTTGCTTATGAGCTTGCTTTTCCTCCAGCCTCATCAGGAGTTCACCCAGTATTTCATGTATCTATGCTTCGGAGGTATCACGTCGACTTCTCGCACGTGGTTGATTACAACACTATCCCATTAGATGAGAAGTTGGGCTTCGAGGAGGAGCCAGTTGCCATTATTGATAGGCAGGACCACCAGTTAAGGTCTAAGACAGTTTCTGCGGTTAAGGTCCAGTGGAGGGTCCAACCAGTTGAGGAGGCGACTTGGGAGTCCGAGCGGGACATGCGGAGTAGATATCCACAGCTATTCAGCACTCAAGGTACGATTCTAGTCCCGTTCGAGGATGAACATTTATTTAAGAGGGAAAGAATGTAACGACCCAGCCAGTCATTTTGCGTATCAGGGTCCCGTTTCCTTAAATGAAACCTTTCATAGCGACTATTCGTGCTTTATGACTCGCGGGAGCGGGTGGTCCGGGATTTGGGAATGATTTAGATGGTTTAGGAACACTTGGTTCCTTAAGGCTGTCCTATTTGGCCAAGTTTGACTTCGGTCAACATTTTACGCAATTGACCTCGAAATTGAGTTCTGACAGCTCCAGTAGCTCCGTATGATGATTTCGGACTTGGGCCTATGTTCGGCTCGGGTTTCTCATGACTCTGGAGCGTTTCGGCGCCCGAAATGGAAATCAGGATTTCCTTAAGTTTAGAATTTGGCCTGGAACGGGACTTCATGCTATCGAGGTCTGAATGGAATACCGGGATTGGCAATAATTCCGAATAGTCATTTATGACTTGTCTGCAAAATTTGGGGTCATTCCGAGTAGTATAGACCCATCCGGCGTAATGTAAAGAATTCTAGAATTTCAAAGTTCTTAAGTTTGACTAATTTGGTTTTGGGGTTTGATTCTGAGTTCCGTTGTTGTTTTTCATGTTCCGGAAGTTTGAGCGAGTCCGTATCATGAATACATACTTGTCGGTGATTTTAGACGGGTCCCGGGGGGCTCGGGGGTGTTTTAGACCCCCGGGAGCTAAGTTAGAAATACCAAAAAATTCCTGTCCGGTTTCCTTCTCTGCGATCGCAGAGAGGGATTTCTTCTGGGCTAATTTTTTTTCTCTGTGATCGCAGACATCACCCTGTGATCGCATAAGTCTCTTCCCCCACCTTCTGCGATCGCAGACCTCACTCCTGCGATCGCATAAGCCTAACTCCTCACTCCCCGCGATCGCAGGCCCCATCTATGCGATCGCATAGCGTCGTTTGGGGCCCAGGACCATTTGTTCTCCACGATCGCAGACCTCCAGCCGCGATCGCAGTGGTCCGGCAGCTTGGTCTCTGCGATCGCAGGCGTGATGTCGCGATCGTAGTGAAGGTTTTCCTGGGCAGTATTTAAATGCTCAATTACGGGTTGTCTTCCTCATTAGTCATCTTTTACCTCCATTAGAGAGCACCCAAGGTTTAAGAACACCTCCCACAACCACCCACTGAAGAGGTAAGCAATTCTATCTTATTTCTCACGATTATGCATGAAATTTAGCAGGTTAATTCCTAAAAGAAACAAAAATCAAGAAATTTGGTAGAAATTCCTAGGGCTTTGATAATTAGTGAATTATTCCTTTTTTAACCATGAACTCCTAAATAAATTATGTAATTACGATCCTTGGGCTTCGGGTAATTCATTCCTTCGAGAATTTTCAAAATCTGAACGCGTGGGCCCGAGGTTGAAAATTGAAAAACCTTCAAGAATACTATATTTTGGGATTTCTTGTAAATTCTTATTCTTGGAGCATAAATTGATTCAATTATGCTATGTTTGGCTAGCTGTGAGCCGTCGAGGGTAGTTTCAGAATTTCGGGCGAATATTTTGATCCGGTCCTTGATCCGAGGAGTGCTTTTATCTAGGTGAGTCTCCTTTCTAACCTCGTAAGAGGGAAATTGTCCCTCTAGGTAACCTTGTTTTCTATGTGATCTTGTTTGGGGGCTACGTATGCACCGAGTGACAAGAGTCCGTACGTAGTGGCTATTACTTCTTCGTCCGGGTAGCTAGGACACATCATGCTCATTGTTTTCCCCTGTTGTAGCATAGACATGACTTGTATACTTGTGTGATTGGTATTATTGTCTTTGAACGTTGTGATACTTGGATTGATTTAAGTGTAATAAGAGAATCACGGCAGAGTGATGATTGATTATATTATGGGATCGGGCCGTACGCCACGGCGAGATTGAGACTACCAGGGTGGGATTGGGCCGTACGCCACGGCGAGATTGAGACTACCAGGGTGGGATCGGACCGTACACCATGGCGGATATCAAACTTGTTTGATTTGAGATTGTTGTTTGATGACGGATATTGATGTACTTGATTATTTGTTTTACTTGCCTACAGTTTTCTTTACATCCTGCTTACCTTACGACTGTTGGACCTTAGTGAGTATCGAGTCGACCTCTCGTCAATACTTCTTCGAGATTAGACGGGATACTCACTGGGTACATATTTATATATATGTACTCATGCTGCACTTTCTTTCCTTTTCTGTACTTGACTGTACAGGTCCGGAGGCTGGTCCATCTGATTTTCAGGCCGGTGCCAGATATTGATAGCGTGGTAATACTTCACGGTGAGCTGCTTTCCTGGCGACTTCCTAGCAGCACCCTGGAGTTTCTTTTGTTATGCTCTCTGTCTATTTCATTCAAACCGGGACCCTGTATATGTTGTAGTCATTGTATATTCAGTAGTTGCCCGTGACACTCGTGACTCTAGTTCCTGGCACACACGCGGTATTTATTTTTGGGGTTTTGGGATGTATATCTATGTATATGTTTTATTTCGGCCTTGTATCTACTATGATTTTACCTTCACTCAAGACTAGTATCATGTTAGTTGTTATAAACTGGTAACCATTGACTTGTTTGATCGAATGGGAAGGGAATCACTTAGTGAAAATTTTATCGGCTTGCCTAACCCTGCTGTTGGGCGCCATCGCGACCTGGATTAGGATTTGGGTCGTAACAATAGTAGAGCTTTTCCAGTGTGAATTTTATCCAAAAAATAAATAAATCAAAGTTGTAGCGTTTTTTCTATCGAGTCAAAGAGATCCTCTCCAATGTTTCTCCTGGGATTTTCAGGCTGATTTAGTCAAGGAATTGAAGCCGTGTTCTGTTGTTCGTCCTTGCTGATCTTCAACACTCATTAACCTGTATTTGGAATTTCTGCTGTAATTCTGCATTTTTAGGTATTCCTTTATTCTCCTACTCATTGTATGCCTAAAAATTCCATATAACATGTTGAAGTCACAATAGTATGCTTGCTTCTTATATAAAATGCCTTTCATGATAATTGTTGATGATTGATTGTTATTGCAGTGAGTAGAAACTAGATTAAATTTGCTGGCACTTGTTATGATGTTTTTGTCTTAGAGATCTGCTGCACTTGATCGTGTATCTGTTAATCAGAAACATAATTATTAAGTAGAAGGCTTAGGGCAGGCAGATCTGGTTATTAATTGGTTTGATTTGCTCATTTTTTAGAATACCAGTTCGACCCATGTGTTTTCAAGATTGGAGTAATTAAGTTTGTGTGTGGTGAAGTTAGATTGAGCTATAAAAGAAGTTGTAGTATTACTTCTATTAGAATGAACAATGTTGCAATGATTTATTGTCACGATAGTTTCGTTATTCCTTCTTTGTTCTAATTCTGTTGTTACAGTGTTGTAAATTAACTGTAAAAGTTTGTTGATTGTACATTCATGGCACATGGCACTTTCTTGGGCATGGTCCAGTTTATGTAGAGTTTTATTAAACTAAATCATGAAGGCCAGGGAATGCCTTGTGCTCCTTGCATTTGGTTAATTCTTTATTTGTTTGAATGGTTTGCTTTTCATCCTCCTTGCTGGAAATTCAAAACACATTTATCCTTATAAAAGCGCAGTACGTTAATTTAGCTTTACTGCATCATTGGTTCAAGCAAGCTTTGAATTTAGCTTAATCTTTATATTTACCCACGAGTCATTTCTATAAATTTTTGAGCCCGTCATATGATCCCAAATTAGATTAGGAAATTAATTAAGTAATTCACTAAATACCATAGTTTTCTTAAAAACAAATTATCGTGATTATGTACACGTATGTGTGATATAGTTACGATACCAAAAATAAATTGAGGTATGCGTTTGCGCAACTTCGTCCAAACAATCTTAATAGTGATAGAAGGTTATTAATTGTGTACATGTTTACGTGATAGAAATAAAGGTTAAAATTAACACTCGTAGAGATATCGGATTTTTAAAATTATTATCGAAATTGCGTACATGCTCGCGTGACGTGATTTCGATTTCTTTTATATTCAAAACAAAAATACGCGCTTGCGCAACTTTAATTACTTCTTTAATTGAATTCAGTGTCGAGAATTATGTACACGTCTGCGTGACATGATTTTTGACACATCCAATCTCAACGTGTTTACGCATACGTGACCCTTCTCAAAATAACTCTTTGAATACAAGTGAATAACAAAAGCGGTAAAAAATGTAAAAAATGCACATAGGTATAAAAGTAGTAATTAAACAATTTAGGCCAAGTTTAATCATTAAGCGACCGTTCTAGAACCACGGAACTCGGGAATGCCTAACACCTTTTCCTGGGTTAACAGAATTCCATACCCGGATTTCTGGTTCGCAGACAATTTAAGTAGAGTCATAATTCCTCGGTTTTGGGATTTTTAATAAATAAATGGTGTCCCGGAATACCTAAAAAAATCCGGGTGGCGACTATGAATAAAATAAATCCGAAAAATCGAATTATGTCACTTAAAGTAGAAAAACTCCCTTATTACCCTTACTGGGTAAAAAAGGAGATGTGACAGCTGTGGCGACTCTGCTGGGGACTGGACTTCTCTGGTTCGGGGTTCAAGAATTCGAGCTTTTTATGTGATGTTACTTGACTTTGTTAAATTGTGATATTACTGTGTTTTGTGCACTCAAATGTGCTAAATGTTATTTATTTACCGCTTTGATATTTATTTGAACTGTATTTAAACTGTCTTCTTACGCCTCCCTTCTGAGTCTTCTAAAAATTGGTGCCCACGTTCGCGTTTCCCACCTTTTTGTTAGAGGTCATACGAAGTAAGAAATACGGGGATGGACTAGCCACTAGGCCGGATAGCCTTTCGTGCTACCGGTACGCCGCTCCCACCCCGACTCGAGTTGTCCGCTCGGGTAAGCCAGGTCTAGAACAAAGCCCCAGGTTTAAACCTAGAATGACAAAACCTCATGCCGGATCCCTAGTAGGAACGCTTATTTGCATCATGTGCATTTTTGACTTAGGGACTCAACACAGGGGTTGGGTCCGTCTAGGACAAGTGTACCCGAAACAAAAGACCATCCTGATGCATCTTACCTGCTACGTGTGCATTTATTTGTTTCGGTTTGTGTGTTGACTGGCAAAAGAAAAAAAAATAACAGAAAAATCAAGAGTGAGCTAAAATAGAAAATTCACCCTGATCTGGAAACCCCAATATTTGAAAATGCCTAGAAACTTTGCCAAAATTATTGAAAATAAAATGAGAAAAAGAAAATGTATGTCAAAAAAAAAGAAAAAGTCAATATCATGTTTTCCCGATTATGTCAAACTGGCAGAACTACGCTGGTCTGATTCTCACCGGATGTGAGGTACGTAGGCAAACCTCATCGGTCCCGACCCCAATCTTCAAAAATCCAAAAATATTTTCCTTTACTTCCCTTTTTAGAAAAGTCTTTTTTTGAGACCCTAATTTTAAAAAATCCAAAAATATTTTCCTTTACTTCCCTTTTTAAAAAAGTCTTTTTTTGAGACCTCACTTTTTAAAATCCAAAAATATTTTCCTTTCCTTCATCCTTTAGAAAAGTCTTTTTTTGAGACCCATAATTTTCAAAAATCAAAAAACAAATTTCCTTTACTTTCTTTTGTAGAAAGTCTTTCTTTCATACCCCAATTCTCAAAAATAAAATTAAAAAAAAAAATTTCTTTTAATCACTTCTTTAGAAGTCTTTCTTTAGAAAAGTCCGAATAAAAAAAACCAATTATATTTTCTTTCATTTTAGAAGTCTTTCATTCGAACAGAAAACCAAAATAAAAAAAAATATTTTCTACCTTTTTTTAAAAAGTCTTTTTCCCAAATTCAAAAAAAAAATTCAAAATTAAAACAAATAAATATTTTTCTTTCTTCTTTTAAAGTCTTTCTTTCAAAAAATTCAAAAAGAAATGAAATTTAAAAAAAAAGTTAGCTTATTACTCCATTCTTGATCTTCACGAACTACGCAAGATCTGATTCATGCGGCGTCATGATACGTAGGCAATCCCCATTGGATTCGATCATAGCCATAAACAAATTGAAGGAAAAAATAAAATAAAGAAAAAGTGAAAACAAAAGAGCGCAAAACAAAAAAAAATGAGAAAAAGAAAGTGAAAAAAAAAGAGAGAACAAAAAGAGAGTGAGAAAAATAACTGAGAATAGCAAAGAGCGAAAATAACAAAAAGAAAAAACAAATCGAGATATGAAATATTCAAAAAAAAAGAGAGGCAAAAATGTAAAGGGACATTTAAAGGCCGGGATGAAACACGCAACCGTTCAAACACATGGTAGAAGCGTTTAACTGTTGGGTGCATTATATCCCAACATGCAATTTCCCATATGTTAATTGTCTCAAACTAACAAGGTTGTTTGGTGTGCAAATTAGCCAGGTTTTGGTAGTCCGGTTTCCCATCCTTCACAAGATCCAAAGGTAGAGATGGCTTCCGCCGGTAATCTGCCAAATGTAAGGACCCGTAAAATTTCTTGTTTAGTATAACGCCAGAATAAGTCCCCGAGTTGTTATAACTGTAGAAATTCTTAAAACGGACCTTATTTGTGTAAAAGTGCCCCGGAAATTTGAAAGAATAAATTTTGCAGAAGTTGGGCATTATGCAACGCACTATGCGATCGCATAACGGGTATGCAGACCGCATAATGGTCGCATACCTGGGCAGGCCACTGCCCAACTTGAGGACAACTATGCGGTCCATTATCCGATCGCATTTCGGTTCTGCGGATCACATAGTTGTCGCATTCTTGCCCTTTGATTTTGTGAGGGAGGTTATGCGACCGCATATTGGTCGCATACCTGCACAGTGTATTTTTAAGGTTGGCCCATTTGGAGGGCCATTCTGCGGTCGTATCTGCGGATCGCATTCCTGATCGCATACCTGTGTCGGGCTCCTAATATTTCTAATTTTAAAACCCGGCCCCCAGTTCATTAAAACACCCACCCCTTCATTTTAACCAGTCTTCTGAACAAATAAAGAGAAGAAAAGGGGAGTTCTTGAGAGAGAAAGTGGTTCTTCCACCACAGTGATTTTCAAAGTTCCTCAGGCCTGATATTTCGAGTAATCTCCTTCTTCCTCATTCTAGCAGGTAAGGGTTCCCAACCCTTTTTTTTCCGATTAATTTTCTGATTTTAAACAAAGGGAGGATTGGCATGGATTGATTCTTGAAAATATTAACTAAGACCTTGCATGCATGTTTAATAATGGTGTTAATCTAGTAAGAGGGAGCGGGTTGGGGTAAATTCCACAAAGGCGGGGTTGGTAATCTAATGGGGTCACATAGTGTTTGGAAAAATGCTTAAGAGAGTCTAAATTGCATGCATGACTTCCAATTTTGAGTTGAATATGTTTAATTGGGAGCTAGATTGACGGTACTAGTCGGTTCGGTGATTTCTGAGTAAAAGTTTAAAAGGGATTTCGACTCCAGGTATGTATGGCTAACTTTAACCCTTGTGAAATCCCTCTTGTTGTGGTAAGCATACAGTATGTGTACTTATATGGAAATATGTGAATTGACTGTCTAGTTGATTGCTAACCCAACTGTGTTAGACGAGATTTTGAATGATGACTTGGCATGCCTACTTTATTATGTGCAAAGATGGTAGTTGTTTAAAGATTATTGATACGAAGCATTGAAAATAAGTCGAGCGGTTATGGCAACACCTTGTGCATAAATTGCTGATTGATGAAAGTTTGAGGGTGCCTTGAGCCCAAGTAAACGAATTGCTAAATGTGAATTTGGAATCCTTGAAAGGAAAGTTCTTATAATGAAATTGTTTGTTGTTGTTGCTGTTGTGATGAATTATTGGTGGTGTTGTTTTGAAATATAAATTATCAGGCGGGGTCGGGTTGCGCGCCGCAACACGAAGTAATAAGGTGTGGGTTGTGGTGATAAGCTTGAAAAATTAATTATCAGGCGGGTTCGGGTTTCGCGCCGCAACACGAAGTAATAAGGTGTGGGTTGTGGTGATAAGGGTGGCCGAGGTAATAAGGGTGGAAAAGTGATCGTTATCACTATTGATATGAAAATNTATGAAATTGATGAAAATCGTGAATGTGGTGGTGTGGAAAAGGGAAAAATGAGAGATTGTAAAATTGTTGACTTTGATTGTCTCTTTCCGTGTGTTTTGATTGTTGGTCCTATTGCTGTCCTTTTTCTTATATGTATATTGGTTGATTGTACTTGGGATAAAGTTTGTTCATACATACTAGAACTATTCCACAATACTAACGTCTCTTTTGCCGGGGGCGCTACATCTTTTATATGGATGTAGGTGGTTCTATAGCAGGTAGCTCAGCCCGCCGTTAGTGGTACCTCCTCTTCATCTCTGCAGCACTTGTGGTGAGCCCCTATTCTACTCGGGTCCGTGTGTGGATCATACCACCCTCTTTTGTTTATGTTGTAAAGGTATAGTCAGGGACTTGTTACCGGCAGGTTATGTAAAATCCCTAGTATTCGTAGAGGCTCCATAGACATGATATGAGTGTATATGTGTATTTTTGGGTAGTAACAGTACGTACTCGGAACTGTGGTTCATGTTGGAAAGTTATGTATGTATTATGTATATTTGAAATATCAATCGTTGAAATGTTAAAAGAGGAAACAAATGGAGATATGTTGTAAAATGTACTTTTAAACTAAAATCGGCTAACTCACACGAAATAATGTATGTTATGAACGCGGGGTAATACGTTGGGCAGGAAAGGCAATCCAGGTCCGCTTGGCTGGGTTCACCCGGTTAGGCGCCGGTCTCGTCCCTCGATTTTGGGGAGTGACACCAATCATTGATCTTGAGGATAGCCCGTCATCGGCTATTCCGCAGTCGGAATCAGCAACTGCTGAAGAAAATAGAATGTTGCGTCGTTGCATGTTGGAAATGTGGGACGCCTGGTCTAACGGTAGGGAACCGCCAAGTGTAATCCATGGTTTTCTCAAGTTGATCCCCGGTTCAGATGGGCTTTCAAACATCCTTGTGCCCAACCCACTCATCCCATACGGCCACCCTCTAATGCCGCCTAATGCCTATGGAATGCCTTTTGTGGATCACGCCCAGGCGCCAGATTCAAGGGCACAGCCAACAATGTTCGCTGCACTACCAGTCTTCACTACGGAATATCCAACAGTGCCCAAGCCAAACTCTTACCCTCAGCACCCGCAATATGAGTCTCCCATGGGTCAGGAAAGAACAATGAGAAACCCCGAGGAGGAAGAAATGGCTCGGAAGATGAGAAGCCTAGAGCAAATCTTAAAGAACATACAGGGTTTGAGTGGTCAGAAGAGTCTCTCATACTCTGATTTATGCATGTTTCCACATGTTCACCTGCCAGTTGGTTTCAAGACGCCAAAGTTTGAAAAATATGACGGGCACGGAGACCCGATTGCTCACTTGAAACAATATTGTAATCAGCTGAGAGGTGCTGGTGGAAAAGAAGAGTTGTTAATGGCCTACTTTGGAGAAAGCCTCGCCGGGATCGCTTCTGAATGGTATATGGATCAAGAAATTATCCATTGGCATGTGTGGGACGATTTGGCCCGAGACTTTGTCCGCCAGTTCCGGTATAATGTGGACATCGCTCCTGACATGAACTCTTTGTCCAATTTGAAAAAGAAAATAGCGGAAAGCTTCCGTGAATATGCTGTCAAATGGCGCGAGCAAGCCGCATGGGTAAAGCCTCCCATGGACGAAACTGAAATGGTTACGGTCTTCCTACAGGCCCAAGAGGCAGACTACTTCCAGAATATGATGTCTGCTATGGGTAGACCGTTCACTGAAGCTATTAAAATTTGGATGATGGTAGAAAATGGTTTGATAACGGGCTGAATCTTGAGTCAAGCTGCTTTTAAGGTTGCGTCATAGGCCGTTTAGAACGGTTCAGGGGGTTTGATGAACAGAAATGAGAGAGAAGAGAGAGCCATGATGGCTTCGAGTTTGAAGGGGGCTCGTAGGACATTCAACCAATCATATATGCTTCCTAAAGTCCCAGAACACTATCACCCTTATCAAGATGATGCTGCATATGCCGTGGCACCGCCTCCCTACGCGGTGATGAACACACAAACTTACACACGACCACAAAATTATACCCAAAACCGAGCTCCACTTCCCAGAAATGCCCATCCTTACCAAGCTCCATATAATCCCCAACCAAATGTTCCTCAATACAATCCTCACCCAAGAGAGCCTTTCCAAAAGAATCAGTTCACCCATATTGGTGAATCATACTCTAGCTTGTTCCAAAAGTTGGTCAGGACAAGTTTGCTGCAGCCAGTGGCCCCAAATCGGCCGAACCCTGAGTTCCCCTCGCACCGAGATGATGCTAGATGTGAATACCACTCAGGAGCATGAGCAGTGGGGCATGACACTGAAGGTTGTTGGACTCTTAAAAGAGCAGTGGAAGATCTCATCGAGGTCCAGGAAATAGTGCTTAGGGATGAAGATGACCCTAATATGATGAACAATCCCCTGCCTGCTCACACTGGGCCGGTAGTCGGAATGATTTGTGAAGATGAAGAATTTGATCCGGCACTGAAGGCCATGACAACCATTGCCGAGACAAAAGAAAAGCCAAAAAACGGTCGTCAAGCTTGAAAGTTCCCCCATCAGATGGGAGTCTCGGTAGCCAGTCTTGCTATCTTTTCTGCGTCCGGATTATCTCAGGGTGTGATCCGGATGTTTTACTTTATTGTCTTACTTTCCGATGTAAACCCTTCTATCTTTGTTAAAAAAAAAATATCATCAAATGGAATTAATATTTCATTTTCTAAGAATATCTCTTTTCTTAATCTTGTCTCTTTTCTTACTCTATTTTCAGTTCTGTTTAAATGCAGATTTCAATAACATGACATGCTTGCGGACTTCATGCCCAGATCCTAATGCTGTCAGACCTCAAAATAATGAATCAAGAATCAGAATGCAAATGGAGTTAGATTAAGAAAATAAAGCAAAGAATCGGAACAACCAAAGGAAAATTGGTTCAGATTGAAAAGGTCCATACAGTACTACAAGACTACTGCCAAAAGAGTGCGTTTGTACTTGGGATACATCAAAGAAAATGTACCTGAAACAACTGTCAACGCAGGTGTAGTCAAAAGATCCTAAAATGCTGTCAGACTTCGAAATAATGAATCAAGAATCAAAATGCAAATGAAGTTAGGTCAAGGAAATAAAATAATGAATCAGAACAACCAAAGGAAAATTGGTTCATATTGGAAAGGTCCATGCATTGCAACCAGAGTACTGCCAAAAGAGTGCGTTGTACTTGGGACTCGAAGAATGTCCCTGAAACAACTATCAACGCAGGTGTAGTCAAAAGGTACTATGTTTGATCTTCCATGTATTTTCAAATGTTCTCCGGTTGGGATGACGAAGGCTTTCATTCTTGCTACCCAAACACCACTAACCCTTTTTGCAAACCCTTTGAGCCGGTTACTCTTCTTTGATTACCCTCTTTGGAACCCGAAAGTGTTATTGAAAAAACAAATTGAAAAATGAAAAAGAAAAAAAAAATGAAAATGAGAAAGAAAGAGAAAAAAATGAGATGAAAAAAAAAGAGAACAAAGAAAGCAAAGGAAAGATAAAACAAAACAAAAGAGCGGAAAAACAAAACAAAAATCAAAAACAAAAACAAAATGTTTCCCTGAACTACGTTTGATTTGATTCCGAAAGGATACGTAAGCAGCCTCTCCCTGTGGTTCAGTCACAATAAAATAAAAATCCAAAATTTCCAAAAAGTGAAACTGGGGCAGAAGTTATGATATGTTCGGCGATGTGTCGCCTGAAAGGTTCCAAAGTTGTAATTCAACACAAATTCCTTTCACCAAAAACCCTGTTCAAGTCCTTCCGATCAATCGACAAAGATGTCCAAAATTGGAGGATATAGTTGTTTGGATCTAATACAAGAAAATGACAGAAATTAAAATGAGAGAGTCTTATCGGTGAAAACCCACATGGGCACCGTGAGGCGACGGTAAGAAGAAAAATGAGAGAGATTAGTCGGTGAAAACCCGCAAAGGGAACCACTGATCGAAAAGGATAATTGGTCACTGACACGGACATGGTCCGTGGCAAGGTTTCTCAATCTCTAGGTAATAGTTGTGATGAGTTTCTGAGAGTCGGACAGTTTACACGGATAAGGAATCCAGGCCAAAAGGCATGTCATGTTTATTGAAGTCCGCATACACTCCAGATAAGTCCTTCTTTCCTTTCCTAGAAAGGGACACCTCTGGTTTAAATTCATTATCCATTCTGTCATTTATTTTTCTTTTGAATCCCTTTCGGTCTAACTCTGTTCCGAAACTAAGGCAAATAAAAGATGGCAAAACTGATTTATAGGGCTTTTATTTGACACGAGCTAATGTGCAAAAGGCATCCAGCCTCGTCAGGGGCATCGAGTCGATCTCGACTGGCCATAGCGGCCTATGCTTCAAACTCAAAACCCTTGAAAGGAGGAAATCAAATTGAAGTGCCTATAAAGGCGAATGAAGTTTAAAGGTTGAGTCCCACGTGGCTAACCATCTCGGCAAGGTTTGAAAAGCCGAAATATTCCAAATGCCCTAAGTTAAAGTTGGAAGAAAAGTCAGAAATGAAAGGCCAATAAAGACAAAATAAAGTTGGAAAGGTTAAGTCCCACGCGACTAACCGTTGAAGCAGATTTTGAGGGGACAAAACTCCCCCTGATACTATGGAAATCCAAAAGAAAAAGCAAGTGAGGCCTACAAAGGCAAAATAAAGTCAAAATGTTGGGTCCCACGTGATCGATCGCCTTGGTAAAATATGGAAAGCCAGGGTCCCCGGGATTAGAGATGAAACCCAATCCCCAGCATGCAAGCAAGTGGTCGTGATCCTCGTCAAAAGAACTAAGATCAAGCTATTGAAGCTCAAGGCCACACACCGACTACCACTCTCAAAACTGACGGAATTTTCTTTGTTTGAAACAGGAACAAAGCAGTGCAAGGAAAGTAGTTCAAAAAGAAAGAAAAACAAAAAGAATGAACTAAAGAGAAGAGCCGACAAAAGGAAGTTTCTCAAATCTTTGCTTTTATTTGTCTTGCTAGTGTGCATAAAATATTGCCATTGCTTCTCACATTTTTTGTCCTAGGATAAACGTCCTAGTCTGATGGATTGTTTTCCAATAAAAATCTTAGTCCAATGAATCTTTCTCCTAAGATAATAAAAACACCTAGTCTGATGAATTTTCTCCTAGGATCAAAATCTTAGTCTGATGAACTTTTTCTCCTAAGATAAGAACACCTAGTCTGATGAATTTTCTCTTAGGACAAGAAATCTTAGTCTGATGAATCTTTCTCTTAAGATAATAAAAACACCTAGTCTGAAGAATTTTCTCCTAGGATCGAAATCTTAGTCTGATGAATTTTTCTCCTAAGATAACCAAAAAAAGGGCCTAGTCTGATGAATTTTCTCCTAGGATTAAAATCTTAGTCTGATGAACCTTTCTCCTAAGATAGAAAACCTAGTCCGATGAACTTTCTCCTAGGACAGAAATCTTAGTCTGATGAATCTTTCTCCTAAGATAACAAAAAAAAAAAAAAAAAAAGGGACCTAGTATGATGAATTTTCTCCTAGGATCAAAATCTTAGTCTGAAGAATCTTTCTCCTAAGATAGAAGACCTAGTCTGTTGAACTTTCTCCTAGGATCAAAATCTTAGTTTGACGATTCTTTTTCCTAAGATAGAAGACCTAGTTTGATGAACTTTCTCCTAGGATCAAATCTTAGTATGATGAATCTTTCTCCTAAGATACTAAAAAAAAAATCTTAGTCTGATGAATCTTTCTCCTAAGATAACAAACAAAAAAGACCTAGTCTGATAAATCTTTCTCCTAGGATCGAAATCTTAGTCCGATGAATTTTTCTCCTAAGATAGAAGACATAGTCTGATGAACTTTCTCCTAGGATCAAAATCTTAGTCTGATGAATTTTTCTCCTAAGATAGAAGACATAGTCTGATGAACTTTCTCCTAGGATCAAAATCTTAGTCTGATGAATTTTTCTCCTAAGATAGAAGACATAGTCTGATGAACTTTCTCCTAGGATCAAAATCTTAGTCTGATGAATTATTCTCCTAAGATAATAATAAAAACAACTAGTCTGATGAATTTTTTCCTAGGATTAAAATCTTAGTCTGATGAATCTTTCTCCTAAGATAAGAAAACCTAGTTTGATGAATTTTCTCCTATAAAAAAAATGGAGTCTTTTTTTGTTAAAAAATAAAGTTTGTTCATGCCTCAAAAAATAAGCGTTGGGGCAATTTGTTTAAAATAATGAATTTCTCATTAAATTTTTTTTGGAAAAACAAAAATCCTTCTTGTTTCGTTTTAGCATAGGGTATACACTCCCTAGTTGATGCCAACATAGGGTATACACTCCCTAGTTGATGATTTTTCCAACATAGGGTCTCCACTCCCTAGTTGATGCCAACGTAGGATATACACTCCCTAGTTGATGATTTTTCCAACATAGGGTATATACTCCCTAGTTGATTTTATTTTCCAACATAGGGTATACACTCCCTAGTTGATGCCAACATAGGGTATACACTCCCTAGTTGATGCCAACATAGGGTATACACTCCCTAATTGATAATTTTTTCCAACATAGGGTATGGAATCCCTAGTTGATTTTATTTTTCAACATAGGGTATACACTTCCTAGTTGATGCCAACATAGGGTATACACTCCCTAGTTGATGATTTTTCTAACGTAGGGTCTCCACTCCCTAGTTGATGCCAACATAAGGTATACACTCCCTAGTTGATGATTTTTCCAACATAGGGTATGCAATCCCTAGTTGATTTTATTTTCCAACATAGGGTATATACTCCCTAGTTGATGCCAACATAGGGTATACACTCCCTAGTTGATGATTTTCCAACATAGGGTCTCCAATCCCTAGTTGATGATTTTCCAACATAGGGACTCCACTCCCTAGTTGATGCCAGCATAAGCTATTGCTGACGTAACTTGATGCCAACATAGGGTATCCATTCCCTAGTTGATGCCGGCAAAACCCGATGAATCTCATTTCCAGACACCGGCATAACCCGATGATCTTTTCTTGAGGACAGCATAACCTGTCAATTCTCTTCCAACAAAGGGTCTCCAACCCCTAGTTGATTTTATCTTTGGGCATAGGGTATCCACTCCCTAGTCTACAATAACTCTGGGTGCACTGTTCCTGACTTTTCATTGCTTTCAATAATAAAGTAGCATAGATTTCGTTACAATAACTCACGAAATTTTCCTAGTGAAAATTGGGGAAGAAAATTTCGTTCGTTTGTTATCATTTTGCGCATGTTACAATGGATTCAAAACGACCATAATAAGAAGTTTTGATCTAGAATAAAAGAAAGGAAGAAAAAGAGTTGAACCCCAAAGTGCAGAAACGGGAAAGACGTGGACTATTCAGGACGAGATTGAAGTCATCCGTTCTGTATATCCTGCCTTTATCCGAAAAGTTGAAGAAGTTTTAACCAGCACCTACAACGAACAAGCATCAAGATTTAGGTCGGAGTCTGTTTAAAGAAGCATGCAAGACTCAAGATCAAGTTTTAGAAGACTCGTAGATAGGAATCTTGTAAATCATAGTTAATATGTTTAGTTTAGTCTTTTTCATTTTGTTATTTTGGTGTAATAAGGAGCTCAACAAGCAGTAAGCAGCAGCAACAACAGTGAAATTACGGCTTCCCGGTAGTCCCAGCTACCAAATCTTCCAGAACTACACTGACCTGATTCCTTTATAGCCAAGGATATGTAGGCAACCTCTGAAGCAAGGTTCGGTCAAAACGTTTTCAAATGCTTTCAAATGGATTACCAAACAAGCACAAATTGCTCGTGGTTTCTCACTTTATTTTTTCCCGAAAACTCTTCATGTTCTCGAGCAAAGAGGGGCATCTGTGAACACCCAATATTTGCCCCGCATGGAAATTACTCCTAAAAATAATCAAAAAATAACTATTAATGAATTTTAGGAACTTTTCTTTATTTAGTTGCATGTCATGCATGTTTAATACTTCAAAATTACAGAAAAAATCATAAAAAATTATCACATTTTCATTTCATGCCATCTTAGGTTTAGTTTGTATTTTTAGGAATTAATTACTCTTTAATTGTTAGATTAATACATGAAAATCACCAAAAAATATAAATTAGCTTTAATTAATTAGTTTACTTAATTAGTTAAAATGTTAATTACATCATTTTGGTAAAAATAAATTTAATTATTAGTAAAGTGGCTATTCTTAAAAGATAAAATTTGCCTCTCATATCAAATTTTCCCAGTTTCAGGGCCCAAATTACCCAAGCCCATACCATCCTAGCCCACTACCCAAATACCCATCCCCTACCAAACAACCCCTAACCTTATTAAATACACCTAATTTTAGACCTAAAATAGGACTGACTCCTTAGATCCCACCGGAGCGCCGTTTTCCCCTTTCCCATAATCTTTCTCACTCCATCTGCACCAAGAAAAAGACCCTGCCACCCGGAAGCAACCACTCGCCGCCGCCGCTGGCCTTCCCCATTAAAACACATAAAAATACACACAACACACACACACACTTCTAAGTCTTTAGCAACTATTGAAATCGCAGAACTCCATATCTGAAAACCAAAGAGCTCTGAAGAAAGGAGAATAGTAGAGCTTTTTCAGTGTGAATTTTATCGAAAAAAAAATAAACCAAAGTTGTAGTTGTTTTTCTATCGAGTCAAAGAGATCCTCTCCGATGTTTATCCAGGGATTTTCAGGCTGATTTAGTCAAGGAATTGAAGCTGTGTTCTGTTGTTCGTCCTTGCTGATCTTCAACACTCATTAACCTTTCTTTGGAATTTCTGCTGTAATTCTGCATTTTTAGGTATACCTTTATTCTCCTACTCATTATATGCCTAAAAATGCCATATAACATGTTGAAGTCACAATAGTATGCTTGCTTCTTATATAAAATTCCTTTCATGATAATAGTTGATGATTGATTGTTATTGCAGTGAGTAGAAACTAGATTAAATTTGTTGGCACTTGTTATGATGTTTTTGTCTTAGAGATCTGCTGCACTTGATCGTGTATTGGTTAATCAGAAATATAATTATTAAGTAGAAGGCTTAGGGCAGGCTGATCTGGTTATTAATTGGTTTGATTTTCTCATTTTTTTAGAAAACCAGTTCGACCTAGGTGTTTTCAAGATTTGAGTAATTTAGTTTGTTTGTGGTAAAGTTAGATTGAGCTATAAAAGAAGTTGTAGTATTACTTCTATTAGAATGAACAATGTTGCAATGATTTATTATCACGATAGTTTCGTTATTCCTTCTTTGTTCTACTGCAGTTGATTCTGTTGTTACAGTGTTGTAAATTAACTGTTAAAGTTTGTTGATTGTACATTCATGGCACATGGCACTTTCTTGGGCATGGTCCAGTTTATGTAGAGTTTTATTAAACTAAATCATGAAGGCCAGGGGATGCCTTGTGCTCCTTGCATTTGGTTAATTCTTTATTTGTTTGAATGATTTGCCTTTCATCCTCCTTGCTGGAAATTCAAAACACATTTATCCTTATAAAAGTTCAGTACGTTAATTTAGCTTTACTGCATCATTGGTTCAGGCAAGCTTTGAATTTAGCTTAATCTTTATATTTACCCACGAGTCATTTCTATAAATTTTTGAGCCCGTCATATGATCCCAAATTAGATTAGGAAATTAATTAAGTATTCACTAAATACCATAGTTTTCTTAATAACAAATTATCGCGATTATGTACACATATGCGTGATATAGTTACGATACCAAAAATAAATTGAGGTATGCGTTTGCGCAACTTCGTCCAAACAATCTTAATAGTGATAGAAGGTTATTAATTGTGTACATGTTTACGTGACACAAATAAAGTTTAAAATGAACACTCGTAGAGATATCGGATTTTTAAAATTAATATCGGAATTGCGTACATGCTCGCGTGACGTGATTTTGATTTCTTTTATAACCAAAACAAAAATACGCTCTTGTGAAACTTTAATTACTTCTTTAACTGAATTCACTGTCGAAAATTTTGTACACGTCCGCGTGATATGATTTTTGACGCATCCAATATGAACGGGTTCACTCATACGTGGCGCGTCTCAAAATAACTCTTTGAATACAAGTGAATAACAAAAGCGGTAAAAAATATAAAAAATGCACATAGGTATAAAAGCAATAATTAAATAATTTAGGCCAAGTTTAATCATTAAGCGACCATGCTAGAACCGTGGAACTCGGGAATGCCTAACGCCTTCTCCCGGGTTAACAAAATTTATTATATGTATTTCTGGTTCACAGACAATTTAAATAGAGTCATAATTCCTCGGTTTTGGGATTTTTAATAAATAAATGGTGTCCCAGAACACCGTAAAAAATCCGGGTGGCGACTCTGAATAAAATAAATCCCAAAAATTGAATAATGTCACTTAAAGTGGAAAAACTCCCTTATTACCCTTACTGGGTGAAAAAGGAGGTGTGACATCCATATCTACCCTTTACCACCTCGTGAAATTAACTAAAGCGAGTGTTGGTCTCGGCCTCTATTGCATGCTGTTACCCGTCCCTTTCCTATCAGTCCCGGAGGGATTTAGGACTTCTATCCTATGAAGGAGGTGCTAGGCAGACCCTCAAGTTTTAAAGGTGAAAATACTAAGGCGACATATAAGAAAAACAGATAGGACTTCAATTAAGGGGAGCATGGAAGACACATAAAAGGCTCAGTTATACCTCCACACACAGTACACGTAGACAACATGACTCATACACAATTAAGGTCCAGATTCAGATTCTGATCCTAAGCATGGTATCTAAGTGATAACACAAAGACATATTTATTGCATAACTCAGAGAGGAAGTCCTAATCAGGATTGCCTACTGGTTTTAAACATGCTGACAGTCAAGCACTAATCACAAAAAGACAGTTCTGGTTTTATTTCCTTGTGGTTGATTACCTAAGCCTTGCCTAGGCATGCAATAGTTATTCAGAGTTGATACCAGCTTCAGGTCGTTATACTTAATAACATGTTGTTCTAAGTGTTGCAAATGTTCAGAGACTAGTTACCAGTTTTTTAGAACAGGACGACTGTTTTATACATCTATATTTAAACTAAATGTGATTAAATGAGTACGATCCTATAACATGGTGTCTAATGCAGAAAGGTGCACATGCAGTCGCTAAAACAGGACCTCTAAATGCACATAGAATCACAACATTATGCACAATTTCACGAACAACATAGGTGACAGTTTTAATGTTTGTTTATCTTAACACATATTTGCTAAGTGTAGAGCATGGTTGCAGCATGAATAACATTTGATATTAATACATTTATCCTAAGACAATATCTCTAAATGAAGTTTCAGAACATGTTTACAAGGCAAAATCACATAATAGAGATTTTTTTTTTGTTGGTATTATTTGCCCTGTAGACAGGATTTCTAAGTGAGGGTAATAAATGATGACATGCTGAAAGAAAACAGTGTATGTGAGCCTAAATAGCATGATATATAATGCATGGCATGGCTAGCATATGTTGTACCTAAACATGACTGCTATTGTGCATAGAGAAAGTAAACCTATAAACATGGTCTCTACCCTTGATTATACTACATCATGCATATCACCCACCCATTTTTCACTATCCGAACCCAGAGTTGTTTACAATTAATTATTACAGGCCATTGAATAGGAATTACATAAATGAAAATAAAGAAAATAAGAAGTTAACTATAGGGAGCCTACATTATAGGCCCAGATCTCCATGTCCTCAATGTCAGGTAATGTTTCACAACCTTTTCACAATTCGGGTGTGTGAGAGTTCCCTAAGGACCTCAAGGGATCCCGGGCAATGCTCACACCCAGATTTCATAGTCAAGATAGAGTTAGTGCAGTGTGGAAAGGCCAGCTTTTGTGTGTCAAAGTTCAGAGGGAGCTCATGGGTCCCAAGGCAATGCTCACACAAAAGGGGCAGAACTTAATGGTCTAAGAGTAGAGTGAGAGTGCTTGATATAGTTTGAAAACTTTGGGTAAGAAAACAGTTTTGGAAAAGAGACTTAATGGAAATAGCTTTTCATAACAAAAGTTTAACTGATGAAAGAACATGAACACAATCTCAGAACCAAGGCAAAGTCAGCATCACACAAAGGACCCATAATGGTCTAACAACCACAAACATGGGTAAGTGGATTTGAGGGATACATATGTACATAGTACTGAACATGTAACATGTAGGAGTATGCATAAACAATTAGAGATCCTAAGGGGTTTAGGAATCGGGGAATACAATGGGGTATAGGATTTGACCATCATAATAGTACCAAACAGTTAAGACTCTAATCAGAATAATGTACCAAACACAGGCATGGGGATTCATATAAGAAACATGTATTAAGTATACAAAGACATGTTGGTCATGAAAAACAAAGCATAACGTAACATGTATATGGGCTTCAAGATCTTAATTACATGTTGAACATCAAAGTAATAAATGAAAGTAAATTAGAAACACAATGAATTGCAACAGTAGTAGAAATATATTGGTTGGAGAACTGAAATCTGAATTAGAACATACAGTGAGGTGAAGAAAGCAGTAACACAAAGCAAAAGATAGGAGATGCACAGTAGTTAGCCTTGGCTTGCCCGTCTAACTTAGAGTAGTAGCAAGTAGTTCAGAAGAGAGAATAGAGAGAGTAGCACGTTTTAGTTGTGTCAGAGAGAGATGAACAGATTAGTTCCGTGTGTAAAATGAGAGAAGAGCATACATATATATAGTTTTTGAAAGCTGGGTTGAAATAAGGTAAGAATCAGAATCAATTAACAATTATGGAACTTAGTATCAATTCGAGTGAAATCAGCCCAAGTACTCCCATAATTAAGGGAGTTATTCAAACGGTGAGTACAAATAAGGAAAAGGACCATATATAGACTAAAGGGAATATTCAAACAATGTGAACTCAACATGAGTATCCCTTGATTGAAGGGGTTAAATTCAAATGGCTAATATGCAAATAACAAATAAGGAAAGTTCCCATGCATATACCATATAAGAAAATAATTTCAACCCAATACAAGTATGCAATTGAGACTAGGTTCATCAGATTTTAATTAAGGAAATAGGGATCAATTAACGTAAATCAACCATGTAACAAGATAAGAAATAAGTTAAAAGTCGGAAGTTAGTAAGAATAGTCCATAAGAAATCAGTAAGGTTTTTCAAATCTCAAGGAATGAGGGATTCAAATAATAAATCAGGAACCCTAACGAAGTAAAATTTCATAGAATCAGTGATTCGAATAGGAATAACATCAATTAGGAAAATAATAGGCAAGCAAAAGCATAGCAAGGTAAAGAACCACATATAATCAGGGATTCGATGCTAGCGCACATTAAGCAAACAGGGAGAATTAAAGAGTCAAAAAAACCTAATGACTATAGTAGCAAAATTACATAGGTTTAGATACAAAGCAGTAATACTAAAGGGATTAAACGGAATGAACACAATATAAGCAGAAGAAAACGAAATCAGGAACCCTAATGAGTAAAAAATAGTGTAAGATCACAGAAATCTTAAAACACTTATGGGAAATAAGAGTTTATACAATTATACGAACACATCAGTCAAAGAGAGACTCAGAAACGTAGAGTTTTCAACATAATAAGTCAAATGAAAAGAGAACTTCGAATAAATCGTTGAAACACAGAAAGAATCACAGAATGATACTAAAAGCAGAAGGAAAAAAAATTATTTTGAAAGAGGGGTTATGAAACCCTAATTTTGAGACGAAGAAATGTTTAGAAATAGGAAGGTTTTTGAAGGAAACATGTAAAAGTTTCATAATATACACAGATCTAAGACAGATCTAAAAGAAAATCAGAACCTTTGAGAGTTAGGGTTTCAGAGAACCCAGAGAAAATAAGAAAACCTTAAAAAGTTACCGGCTTTAGCCGAAAAAGTCATAGATCTTACTCGAACGGCTGGAGGTGGCTGGAAAATGTCATGAAGGACCATGGGTAGGAGTTGAACCGCTCCAGGTTCACCTGAGGACCTCAGGGTAGTATCAAACTGGCGTGGGGTGAAGCAGAGGCTAGTGGATGGTGAGAGGACATATCTTCCGGCGAGGGAGGTGGCCGGAGAAGGAGGACAGAGTCCATCAGAGAGGAGGGAGACGAGAAGGTTATAGAGAGAACTAGAGATAGAGAGAGAGGGAGGTAGAGAGATTATTGAACGGGGAGTGAATGAGGGGAGGGGGGGGGGGGGGAGTCGTTNAATCTGGGCCGTTGATCTAATTTGATCAACGACCAAGATTACACACAGGATTGGGTCGAGTAGGCTTAGAGATTGGGCTTGGGCCGTCTTGGGCCAATTAAATGGATTAGGACAAGATTTGATTTAGGCTAGATTTTTTTAAATAAAAACTGGCTATTTGTTAAATACCCATAAAAATAGATAAATAATTAATAAAAATAGCTAATAATTAGATAAAATAAAATTAAGGCTAAATAGGCGAAATTAAGGTAATTAACTAGTATTAAAATATAAAATGACTGGTTATTGAATTAAAATAGCATAAAATGTGTAATTAGGCTATAATTGCAAAGCTATTGTAATTATAGCCAAATAATGTCAAATTGGCTAATTTTTGAAATACTTAAATCCTAACAGGATTAAAAAAATGATATATTGAGTTAAGAAATATTTTTTAAAATTATTTGTAATGCAATTTATGAATAATTATCGGATATAAAGTACTGAATAAATTAGAAAATAGGTTGATAAAAATATGGAAAATTATGGAAAAATACCAATTATTATGAAAAGTGATTTTGGAGGTATATATGCAAATTTTAAAATAATTTGAGGAAAAATTTGTTATCAACACTATATTGTTTCTATATATGCCAGGAGTTATTTCTCAAATATTACTCTTAATTCACGTATGAGTTTTTAAATTTTGCTCTATACTTTCAATAGTATGTTGTGATATTGAAAAACGTTTTTGCCTGCTTGGAGCACAAGATCACTATTGCTAAGGTTAGAAACATTTGTGTTCTTGCTCAACCATGTACGAAAGTTTTACTACTTCTTAGTTGTATGTTATTGTAATGACTTGATCATCCGTTTAGCATATTTGATCCCTGTTTCTCCTTTATATGCTTCACACATGTGTATTTGTGATTTAAAACTTGCAGAGTTGGTTAGTTTCGTTCCAGGAAGGTTTTTTTGTCGATTTGGACCCTTTGGTTCTTGGTTAGAAGCCTAAGTTGAAAATGTTGACCAGAGTTTGAATTTTTTGAAAATGACCCCAGGAATGGTATTTTGATGGCTCTAATAGGTTTGTATTGTGATTTTAGACTTGGGCGTATGCTCAAAATCGAATTCAAAGGTCCCTAAGTTGATTTGACTTATTTTGCCGAAACTTGGGGTACATTGGATTATATTCCTATAAGAGTTACGTCTTTTCTAAAGGCATATCGGATGGTTGAGAAGGGGTGTGAAGCATATCTAGCCTTTCTGAGGGATGTCGGTGTTGATATTCCTACCGTTGTGCATCGATGTGTTCCCAACAGACCTACTAGGCATTCCGCCCTATAGGGTTATCAATTTCATTATAAAACTGGTGTCGGGCACTCATCCCATTTCTATTCCACCATATCATATGGAACCAATGTAGTTGAAGGAGTTAAAAGAACAACTTCAGGAATTTCTTGATAAGGATTACATCCGGCCGAGTGTTTTATCTTGGGGTGCTTCGGTTATGTTTGTGAAGAAGATAGATGGTAGTATGAAGATGTGTATTGATTATAGGCAAATGAACAAGGTTACAGTGAAGACCATGTACCTATTATCGCGCATTGATGACTTGTTTGATCAGCTTTAGGGTGCCAAAGTGTTCTTGAAGATTGATATGAGGTCATGGTATCATCAGATGAAGTTTCGGGATCCAGATATCCCAAGACTTCTTTAAGGACTCGGTATGGTATCTACGAGTTTCTTGTGATGTCATTTAGGCTGACCAACGACCCAACAACATTTATGCACTTGCTGAACAGTGTATTCCAAATATATCTTGATTCATTCATCACCGTGTTCGTTTACGACATCTTGGTGTATACTCGCAGTCAGAAGGATCATGCGCGACACTTGAGGATTGTGCTCCATATCTTGAGGGAGAAGAATTTGTATGAAAAATTCTCCAAGTGTGAGTTCTGTCTTGATTCAGTGGCGTTTTTGGGTCATGTGGTGTCTAGTGAGGGGATCAAGGTGGATGCAAAAAAGATTGAGGCAGTTAAACGTTGGTCTACACCGTCTTCCGCTACTGAGATTCGTAGTTTTCCTTGTTGGGCCAAATTTCTTATCCACGGCAGCACCTTTGACTAGATAGACCCGAAAGGGTGCTCCTTTCAAATGGTCTCACGAGTTTGAGGCGAGCTTTAAGAAGCTCAAAATTGTATTGGCCACTACCCTAGTGTTGGTGTTGCCTATAGGTTTGAGGTCTTACACTATGTATTTTGATGCATCGCGTATTGAGCTTAGCGCGATGTTGATGCAAGACGATAGGGTGATTGCTTATGCGTCTCGGCAGTTGACGGTTCATGGGATGAATTACGCGGTGCGCCACTTAGATATGACATCGATTGTTTATGCATTGGAGATTTGAAGGCACTATCTGTACGTTGTTCCATGTGAGGTTTATACAGACCATCAATGTCCCTAGCATATGTTCAAACACAAGGACCTTAATTTGCGGCAACAAAGATGATTAGAGTTGCTGAAAGACTATGATATCACTATTTTGTATCATCCCGAGAAGGCCAATATGGCGTCCGATACCTTGAGTAGAAAGGCGGTAAGTATGGTCAGTTTGGCATATTTACCAGCAGAAGAGAGTCCACTAGCCATGGATGTTCAAGCTTTGGCTAATCAGTTTGTGAGACTAGATATTTTGGAGCCCATCCGGGTTCTTGCTTGCGTGGTTTCTCAATCTTCTTTATATGAGCCCATAAGAGCGTGTTAGTATGACGACCCCCATTTGCTTGTCCTTAGGGACATAGTGCAGCACGACGATGCCAAGGAGGTTTCTATTGGAGATGATGAGGTGTTGCAGATGCAAGGCCGGATATGTGTGCTTAATACAGATGGGTTGCGTAAGTTGATCCTTGAGGAGGCCAACAGTTCACAGTATTCCATTCATCCAGGTGTCGCTAAGATGTATTAGGATTTTAGGCAACATCATTGGTTGAGAAGAATGAAGAAAGATATAGTAGAGTATGTGGCTTAGTGTTTGATATGTCAGCAGGTGAAGTACGAGCATAAGAGGCTTTGCGGTTTGTTCTAGAGACTTGAGATTCGGGCGTCGAATGAGAGTGTATTACCATGGATTTCGTTGTTGGTCTCCCACGAACTTTGAATAAATTTGGCGCAGTGTGGTTCATTGTGGATAGACTCACCAAGTCTGCACACTTCATTCCGGTTGTGACTTTCTATTCTTTGGAGTAGTTGACCCAGATCTATATATGTGAGATCGTTCGTATTCATGGTGTGCTGGTGTCCCTTATCTATGATCAAGGCACGTAGTTCACATTGCATTTATAGAGAGCCGTGCAACGTGAGTTAGGCACACAAGTTGAGTTGAGTACATCATTTCACCCAGATAGACGGGCTGTCCGAGCGCACTATTTAGATCTTAGAGGATATGTTATGTGCCTGTGTTATGGAATTTGGGGGTTCATAGGATCAGTCTGTACCGCTTGCACAGTTTGCCAAAAACAACAGTTACTAATCGAGTATTTAGATGGCTCCTTATGAGGCCTTATATGGGAGATGACATCATTCTTTATTGGGCTGGTTTGAGATGGGAGAGGCTAGGTAGTTGGGCACTGATTTGGTTTGGAATGCCTTGGATAAAGTCAAGTTGATTAAGGATCATCTTCGTATAACAAGGTCTAAACATAAGAGTGATGTTTATCGGAAGGTTCATGATGTAGCATTTATGGTGGAAGAAATGGATTTTCTTTGGGTTTTACCCATGAAGGGTTTGATGAGGTTCGGGAACAAAGGCAAGTTGAGCCCTAGGTATATTGGTCCTTTTGAGATCCTTGAGAGAGTTGGTGAGGTGGCCTACAGACTTGCATTGCAACCCAACTTATAGGTACTTCACCTGGTGTTCCATGTCTCCATGCTCCGGAAGTATTATGGTGTTCCGTCCCATGTATTGGTTTCTACGCAAACAGGTCTGAAAGTTGAGGATCTGGTGGTTATCTTAGACAGACAGGTCTGGAAGTTAAGGTCAACGAACATTGCTTCAGTAAAGTTCACTTCAGGTATTTCTCTATGTACGTTTGAGGATGAACGTTTATTTTAAGAGAGGGAGAATGTGATGACTCGACCGATCGTTTTGCGCATTTGAGCCTCGTTTCCCCTTTTTATGCTTCACACATTTGTATTTGTGATTTTATGACTTGTGGGGTTGGTTAGTTTCGTTACGTGAAGGTTTTGGGTTGATTTGGACCCTTTGGTTCTTGGTTTAGAAGCCTAAGTTGAAAATATTGACCAAAGTTTTACTATTGTTAAAACGATCCTAGAATGGTGTTTTGATGGCTCCGATAGGCTTGTATTATGATTTTAGAAACGGGCGTATTGCCGGAATGGAATTTGATGTGATGTCTAAGTAACATTACCTGAAGATTCGGGATACGAATATCTTGAAGACTACTTTCAGGACTCGGTATGGTCACTATGAGTTTCGTGTAATGTAATTTTGGTCTAACCAACGCCTCAGCAACGTTTATGCACTTGATGGACAGTGTATTCCAACCATATCTTGATTCTTTCATCATCGTGTTCATTGGAGACATCTTGATGTATTCTCGCAGCTAGGAGAATTATGAGCGGCACTTGAGATCGCGCTCTAGACCTTGAGGGAGAAGACATTTTATGCACAATTCTCCAAATGTGAGTTTTGGCTTGATACAGTGGCATTTTTAGGTGATGTGGTGTCTAGTGAAGGTATCAAGTTAGATCCTAAAAATATTGAGGCAGTTCATAGTTGGCCTAGACCGTCTTCAACTACTGAGATTTGGAGTTTCCTTGGTTTGGCCAAATATTATCGCTATTTCGTAGAGGATTTCTCATCTATTGTTGCACCTTTGCTATATTGACCCAGAAGGGTGCTCCTTTCATACGGTCTCATGAGTGTGAGGCGAGCTTTTAAAAGCTCAAGACTGCATTGTACACTGCCCCAGTGTTGGTGTTGCCTATAGGTTCGGGGTCTTACACTGTGTACTGTGATGCATCACGTATTGGGCTTGGCACAGTGTTGATGCAAGATGGTAGGGTGATTGCCTACGAGTCTCAGTAGTTGAAGGTTCTTGAAAACCATTACCCGGTGCATGACTTAAAATGGATAGCTAGTGTTCATGCATTGAAGATTTGGAGGCACTATCTATACAGTGTTCCATGTGATGTCTATACTGACCATCGGTGTCTCCAACATATGTTCAAGTAGAAGGACCTTAATTTGTGGCAGTGGAGATTGTTAGAGTTGCTGAAAGACTATGATATCACTATTTTGTATCACCACGGGAAGGCCAATATGGTGGTAGATGCCTTGAGTAGAAAGGCGGATTGTTTGGGTAGTTTTGCATATTCACCTGCAGTAAAGAGGCCACTCGCCATGGATGTTCAGGCTTTGGAAAATTAGTTTGTGAGACTAGATGTTTCGAAGCACAACTGGGTTCTTACTTGCGTGGTTTCTCGGTCTTCTTTGTATGAGTGCATAAGAGCGCGTCAGTTTGATCGCCCCCATTTTCTTGTCCTTAGGGATGCAGTGCAGCACGAGGAGACCAAGGAGGTTTCTATTGGAGATGACCGGGTGTTCCGGGTGTTGTGGATGCAGGGAAAAATATGTATTCCTAATGTAGATTGGTTGCATGAGTTGATCCTTGAGAAGGCCCACAGTTCACGGTATTCTATCCATCCGGGTGCTACCAAGATGTATCAGGATTTGAGGCTGCACTATTGGTGGTGAAGAATGAAGAATGATATAGTAGAGTATGTGGATTGGTGTTTGAATTGGCACAAGTTTAAGTGCGAGCATTAGAGGTTGGGCGGTTTGCTTCAGAGACTTGCGATTCGGTAGTGGAAGCGGGAGCGTATTACCATAGATTTCATTATTGGGCTCCCACGGACTTTGAAGAAATTTGAAGCAGTGTTGGTCATTGTGTACAGACTAACCAAGTCTGTACACTTCATTCCAGTTGTGACCACCTATTCTTTATAGTAGCTGGCCCATATCTATATCTGTTAAATCGTTCATCTTCATGTTGTGCCGGTGTCTATTATCTCCGATTGAGGCACGTATTTCATAGTGCATTTTAGGAGAGCCGTGTAGCGTGAGTTAGGCACACAGATTGAGTTGAGTATAACATTTTACCCCTAGACGGACGGGCAGTTCGATCGCACCATTCAGATCTTGGAGGATATGCTACGTGCATGTTTTATGGGTTTTGGGGGTTCATGGGATCTATCCCTACCGCTTGCAGAATTCGCCTACATCAACAACTAATAATCAAATATTCAGATAGCTCATGATGAGACCTTATATGGGAGAGAGTGCCGTTCTCTAGTGGGTTGGTTTGAGCTTGGAGAGGCTAGGTTGTTGGGCACTACTTTGGCTTTGGGATGCCTTACAGAAAGTCAAGTTGATTGAGGATCAGCTTCCTACAACACACTCTTGTCAGAAGAGTTATGGTGATTGGAAGGTTCATGATTTTGCATTTATTATGTGTGTGAGAGAGTTTTTCTTTGGGTTTCACCAATGAAGGGAGTGATGAGGTTTGGGAATAAAGGCAAGTTGAGCCCTAGGTATATTGGTCCTTTTGAGATCCTTGAGAGAGTTAGTGAGATGACCTATATACTTGCATTTCCACCTAGCTTATTGGAAATTCACCCGGTGTTCCATGTCTCCATGATATGGAAGTATTATTGTGATCCGTCCCATGTGTTAGATTTCAACTCAGACAGTTCTGGAAGTTGAGGAGCCGGTGGCTATTTGGACAGACAGGTCCGGAAGTTGAGGTCAAAGGACATTGCTTAGTCAAGGTTCAATGGAGGGGTCAAGGTTCAATTGAAGTTGTTCAAGACCCGAGCTGCGGGTACAATTTGATCTTGTAAGCCGAGCTACTCCACGACCCTTGATCGGATGATATTTTCTGAGCTACCTGGATCTAAAAAAACACGATTAACTTGGACTTTATTTAATAAGATAGAAATTACTAGAGCGTCGTTGTGGGGATGAGAAATTCCTTTTGCTTCTTCATCGTTGAATGATACGGTGCCTTCTGGAACATAGTCTCAGGATGGTTTTTCCTTGGTGATTGATACCTTAGTGCATTTGAATATGGGTCCATGCTGGATGTCGACCCCACCGATGATCATATGAATGACATGTTGTGGCTCCTCCAGTTCATTTTTTCGGTTGGCGTCCCTTTCTTTGAAATGATTCTTGGCTCGATCACTTAGGAACTCTCGAAGGTGGCCCTCATTTAATAGACGAGCCATCTCCTCCCTTAAGTGCCTGCAATCCTCGGTTCTGTGATCATGCGTGCCATGATATTTACACATCAAATTGGGGTTTCTTTGGGAAGGATCAGTCTGTATGGGTCGGGTCCATCTATTATCTTTGATCCTTCCATTCGCCGATACAGTGTCTGATGCATCGTGTCACGACCCCAAATCCTAGGTCGGCGGTGCTGGCGCCTACCATGGTACTAGGCTAGCCAATCTATCCCGTAAAATCATAAAAACTTTTCATTAAATTCAAAATTGTTCGACATTTCATTAAATTCTTCTGGTTTCACAACTTAAGGCAACAAAACAAATAAAATAATTTAGACACTGCCCCAAAACCTGGAGTCAATCCGTTATGAGCATCTATGAACAATATAAGGTAATTCTATTTCCATACTACATCCAGTCTAGGAATAAGAAGTAAATAACAAAATAAGAAAGGGAAAAAGGTATGTTGTGGACGCCGAAAAACTACCTCAAAATCCCAACTCCGGCTCCAAGAGAAACAAAAGAAGCTAGCGCTCAGACCCAACACCTGAATCTGCACACAAGGTGCAGGGAGTAATGTGAATACGCCAACTCAGTAGTAATGAGAGTACATAATGTCTAAGGCTATGAAACAAGTAAAAACAATCATTAATGCACAGTAATTGAAGCCTTACTTTCAGAAAACACAGGTACATTATCTTGTAACATTTACAATTTGCTTTCAGTAAATTATCCTTTAAAAATGTCCCTTTTCACAATTTCCATATAAGTCAAAATTGTTTAGTATATGAAAACACAGAGTTCATAAACAGACTTTCAGATGAAAACATGTATCATAAGCTGCCCCCCAGGCGTATCATCACTCAGCATCAGTCACTCAGCATGCCTCACAATCACTCGGTATCAGCCCCTCGGGCTACCTCTCAGTCACTCATGCCTCCCAACTCGTCACTCGGCACTCGCACTCAGTAGGTACCTGCACTCACTAGGGGTGTACAGACTCCGGAGGGGCTCCTACAACCCAAGCGCTAATATCAATCTATCTCGTGACATAATCACCCAGGCTCTCGGCCTCTCACATATCATAAACAATGTAACATGTTGCAGCGTGCAACCCAATCCCATAATATCCTCACAACATAGGCCCTAGGCCACACTCAGTCAGAAATCTCACAAACAGCCGCTCGGGCTATCAACCAACGGGGTACTCGACCCAAAATATCATTTTACATCACAAAATAGTATAAATAAGACTGAGTTTCGAAATCCGTTAAATAGGATACGACTGAGCGTAAATCAAAAGTCAATACAGTGAGGAATAGTAGAAAACAGCCCCCAAGGGGTCTAAACAGGTCGACACAATGCCCCAAACATGGCATACATCCCAAAATATAGTAAGTCTTAAAACACAATTTATCATATGATTTAGAAGTAATTTCGCAACTCAATAGTTGCCGTGGGATGGACCAAGTCACGATCCCCTATCAGTGCACGCCACACACTCGTCACCCAGTATGTGCGCCACTCCATAATAGTGAGAAATACAAAGTCTGAGGTTTCATAACCTCAGGACAAGATTTACAGTCATTACGTACCTCAAACCGGCTCGAATACTAATCTGCGATGCTCTTGCCTCTCGAATCGGCTCCCAATTGCTCTGAATCTAACCAAAACAAGGTTAATATTATCAATATATGCTAGGGAGACGAAACCCATTCGAAAATTATCAAAATTAAGCACAATTCCCGAAATTGGCAAAACCCGACCCCTGGGCCCACGTCTCAGAATTCGATAAATATCACAACCCCATAATCCTTATACTTCCACGAGTCTATCCATATGAAATACATCGTAATCCAGTCACAAATGACCTTTAAATTCCTCAATTTAAAGTCTCAAGTTTCCAAGACATAACCCCTAATTTAGTCACTAATTGTTCCATAAATTCCACCCCTAATAAGTCCAATAACACCATAGAAATGAGTTTTAGGTCCAAAAATCTTACCTCCACGAAGTTCCCTTGATTTACCTCTTCAAAACCCTCTTTCAAGCTCAAATCCGTAAGAAGAACTTGATGAAATAAGCCAAAATTCGCGAAGCCTTCTTTTTATACCTTCTGGCCAGGAAAACCGCATCTACGGTCCCTTTCTCCACACATTTGGACCCGCAACTGCCGTCCGTTTCTCCGCACCTGCCGACCTGCACCTGCGGTCCCAGGTGCTCACTTGCAGAAATTCATTAAATAACCAAAATTTGCACCTGCGCTCCTTATTTCTCACCTGCGGCTTCACAGGTGCCGTAAAACTCCCACATCTGCGGTCCTCCTCAAGCCTAGCCAAAATCCGCACCTGCGACTCTTCTTTCGCTTCTGCGATGCCCTAACCGCAGGTGCGGTTATGATAGATACGACAACTTCAGCTGTAATGTTCTAAGTTCCAAACCTCCCGATAGCTATCCGAACTCATCTCGAGGCCCCCCGGACCTCATCCAAAGATACGAACAAGTCATTAATGATCACCCGGACTTAGTTTCCCCTCGGAACACCCAAAACCACATCGAAACATCAAATCAACCCATGATTCAAGCCTAAGGATTCTCAAACTCCCAAAACTCACCTACAATGCCGAAACTACCCAAACCTCGTCCAAATGACCTTACAATTAGCACACACCTCCAAAATGATACTGCGAACCTGTTCCAACTTTCGAAATTCCATTCCGACCCCGATAGCTAATTTTCCACTACCGACCGAAAATCGCCAAAAACTCAATTTCGCCAATGCAAGCCTAATGCTACTCCGAACATCAAAACCACATTCCGAACACACCCCTAAGTCCCAAATCACCTAACGAAGCTATTCGAGCCATAAAATCCACATTCCGAGGTCGTTTACCCAATAATTCTAGTTGACTTTTCTAACTATAAGGCCAACTTAAGAGACTAAGTGTCTCATTTCTCACCACGACCATTCCAAACCCGAACCAACCGACCCAACACAATATACTTAGCTTAAATAGCATATGATAAAGCTGAAACGGGCAAAATGGGGAAAAACTCACGAAACGACCGGCTGGGTCGTTACACTCTCCCCTTCTTAGACAAATGTTCGTCCTCGAACAGGTCTAGAAACATACCTGGAGTCTCAAATAAGTGAGGATATCTGCTCCGCATCTCCCGCTAGGTCTCCCAGGTGGCATCCTCCAGTGGCTGTCATCTCCGCTACACCTTCACCGAGGCTATATCCTTAGACCTCAACCTTCTGACCTGTCGACCCAAAATAGCCACTGGCTCTATCTCATAGGACATATCACCCTCAAGCTGAATCGTGCTGAAGTCCAAAACATGAGACAAGTCACCAACATACTTCCGGAGCATGGAAACATGAACTCGATAAGCTGGGTGGCAAAGCAAGTCTATGATCCACCTCTCCAACTCTCTGAAGCACCTCAAAAGGCCCAATGAACCGGGGACTTAACTTGCCCCCTTTCCCGAACCACATAACACCCTTAATGGGTGACACCTTCAACAATACCTTCTCTCTAACCATAAAAGACACATCCCGGATTTTCCAGTCTGCATAGCTCTTTTGCCTAGACTGCGCCGTGCGAAGCCGGCCCTGAATCAACTTCACCTTATCCAACGCATCCTGCACCAAGTCTGTGCCCAATAGCCTAGCCTCACCTGGCTTAAACCAACCAACCAAAGATATACACCTCCTACCATATAAAGCCTCATACGAGGCCATCTGGATACTCGACTGATAGCTGTTGTTATAAGCAAACTACGCGAGTGGAAGAAACTGGTCCCATGAACCCCCAAAATCAATGAAACAAGCACGCAACATGTCCTCGAGAATCTAAATAGTGCGCTCTGACTGCCCGTCCGTCTGAGGATGAAATGTCGTGCTCAATTCGACCTGAGTACCCAACTCTTTCTGCACGACCCTCCAAAACTAAGATGTGAACTGAGTATCTCTATCAGAAATGATAGAAACTGGGACGCCATGCAACCAGAAAATCTCTCGGATATGAATCTCAGCTAACCACTCCGTAGAATAGGTGGTACCAACAGAAATGAAGTGCGCGGACTTGGTCAGCCGATCCACAATAACCCATATAGCATCGAACCTCCTTGAAGTCCGTGGGAGCCAAACTACAAAGTCCATGGTGATCTGCTCCCACTTCCACTCCAGAATATCCAACCTCTGGTGCAATCCACCTGGTCTCTGGTGCAATCCACCTAGTCTCTAGTGCTCATACTTGACCTGCTGACAGTTGAGACACCGAGCTACAAATCGAACAGTGTCCTTCTTCCTTCGCCTCCACCAATAGTGTTGTCTCAGATCCTGATACAGCTTCGCGGCACCCGGATGGATGGAATAGCGCGAGATGTGGGCCTCTGCTATAATCAACTCTCGAAGCCCATCCACATTGGGCACACATATCCGACCCTGCATCCTCATAACACCATCATCACCAATAAACACATCCCTGGCATCACCTTGCCGGACCCTATCTTGAAGAACGAGCAAGTGTGGGTCATCATATTGGCGCTCTCTAATCTGGTCATAAAGAGAAGACCTGGAGGATACACAAGACGATACCCGGTGGGGTTCTGATAGATCCAATCATACTAACTGGCCTGCTAAAGCCTGAACATCAAGTGCTAATGGTCTCTCTGCTGCTGGGAGATATGCTAGACTCCCCAAACTCTCTGCTTTGCGACTCAAGGCATCGGCCACTACATTGGCCTTCCCCGATGGTATAGAATAGTGACATCATAGTCTTTGAGAAGCTCCAACCATCTTCTCTGACGCAAATTCAAATCATTCTGGTTAAACAGATGCTGCAGACTACAGTGATCAGTAAAAACCTCACAATGCACACCGTACAAATAATGAAGCCACATTTTCAAGGCGTGAACAATGGCTGCTAGCTCGAGATCATGTACGGGGTAATTCTTCTCATGAGTCTTCAACTGGCGCGAAGCGTAGGCAATCACCCTAACCTCCTGCATCAAAACACAACCAATTCCTATCCCCGAGGCATCACAATACATGGTATAAGAACCTGAAGCTGATGGTAATACTAACACTAGAGCTGAGGTCAATGAACACTTGAGCTTCTGAAAGCTCTCCTCACACTCGCTCGACCACCTGAACGGAGCACCCTTCTAGGTCAATCTGGTCAAGGGCGAAGCAATAAAAGAAAACCCCTCCATAAAGTGACAGTAATATCCCGCCAAACCAAGGAAACTCTTAATCTTTGTAGCTGAGGACGGTCTGGGAAAACTTTACACCGCCTCTATCTTCTTCAGATCAACCTGAATACCTTCACTAGCCACCACGTGCCCCAAGAATGCTACTGAGCCAAGCCAAAACTCGCACTTGGAGAACTTTGCATAAAGCTTCTGGAGAATATACCAGGATGTCATCAACGAACACAATAACATAAGAATCCAAATACGGCTGGAACACGCTGTTCCTCAAATGCATGAACGTTGTTGGGGCATTGATCAGCCCAAAACACATCACCATAAACTCGTAATGACCATAACGAGTCCTGAAAGCCGTCTTGGAATATCAGAATCCCGAATCTTCAGCTATTGATACCCAGATCTCAAGTCAATATTAGAGAACACTCTGGCTCCTTGAAGCTGGTCAAACAAATCATCAATACGAGGCAAAGGATACGTATTCTTGACTGTAACTTTGTTCGACTGCCTATAGTCAATACATTCTCATGGAACCATCTTTCTTCTTCACAAACAACACTGGTACACCCCAATGTGACACACTATGCTGAATGAACCCCTTATCTAGGAGTTCCTGAAGCTGCTCTTTCAATTCCTTCAACTCCGATGGTGCCATATGATACGGTGGAACAAAAATGGGATGAGTGCCCAGCACCAAATCAATACCAAGGTTAAAATCCCTGTCAGGTGGCATGCTTGGCAGGTCAGCAAGAAACACGTCCGGAAAATCACGGACCACAGGAACAAAATCAATAATGGGAGTCTCAACACTGACATCCCTCACAAAAGCCAAATATGATAAACACCCTTTCTCTACCATACGCTGAACCTTCAGGTAAGAAATCACCCTACTAGGAACATACTCAACAGAACCTCTCCACTCAACTCTAGGAAATCCTGGAATTGCTAAGGTCACGGTCTTAGCGTGACAATCAAGAACAACATGACACGGAGATAACCAATCCATGCCCAATATCACATCAAAATTAACCATGCTAAGTAATAACAGATCCACTCGGGTCTCCAGACCCCCAATAGATATCACACATGACCGATACACATAGTCCTCAATAATAGTATCGCCCACCGGAGTCGACACATGAACAGATGTAACTAAGGACTCACGGGGCATCTAGAAAATGAGAAAAGTATGATGAGACATAAGAATACGTGGAACCAAGATAAAAAATGACCGAGGTATCTCGGTGACTGACTGAGACAATACCTGTAATCACTGCATCTGAGGCCATAACATCTGGTCTGGCTGGAAGTGCATAAAAGTGAGCCTGACCTCCACATGAACAACCTCCCCCTCTAGGGCGGCCTCTAGCTTCCTGACTCCCACCCCTAGTTGCCTGGGTGGGTGGCGAAGTAACTGGAGCTGAAGTCGAGGGCTGACTCCTCTGCTGAGATGATCCACCCTGGCGACGAGGACACTGCCTCCACACATGCCCAAACTCTCCACACTCAAAACAACTCCCTGGAGCTGGAGATGGGGACTAAAGGGAACCCCTGGCACCAGGATAACCACTAGAAGAACCATGCATGGAGGAACCCTAAACTGATGGTGCTCGAGACGAACTCTGGACTGGAAGGGCACCGAATAAAGAATGGCCTGGATGAGCACTGCGAGGACCCTGCCCCGATGATGCACCACTATAAGCTGCGCGAGCTGGCTGAGGAGGCCAAAATGGGCGGCCTCTTGGCTTTCCTCTCCTCACACTCCTGACGGCGAACTGCCTCAATATCCCGGGAAATATCCACAACCTGCTCAAAAGTGGCACTCGATACCCTCTCCCTAGTCATCAGAATCCGAAGCTGATAAGTGAGGCCATCCATGAATCTCTTGATCCTCTTTCTCTCTTAGTAGAAACTAACTCTGAAGCATGACAAGCTAGCTTTGAGAACCTTATCTCATACTGTGACACTGTCAACTCACCCTGACACAGCTGCTCAAACTGTCTACGCAGCTCCTCTCTGTGAGATTGGGGAACATACTTCTCTAAAAAGAGAGTGGAGACCTGCTGCCAAGTAAGGGGCGCTGCACCAACAGGCCTATGCCTCTCATAAGACTCCCACCAAGTAAATGCAGCTCCTGAGAACTGGAAAGTATTAAATGAGACCCCACTGGTCTCCGGTATCCCTACAGTATGAAGCTTCATCTGACACTTGTCCAAGAAACCCTGGGCATCCCCGCCCTCAGCACCACTGAATGTCGGAGGCCGAAGTCTACCAAATCTCTCCAACCTGCGCTGCTCATCGTCTGGACATGAGTCATATAATCCTGGGCAGGTGCAACCAGCTGGGGCTGGAGCTGCCCCCAGTGTCTAAAGTCCCTGAATGATCTGCTCAGGTGTCCGGACAGTTGGAGTCTGAGTGCCTCCCCTGGTTTGAGAAGTAGCAGCAGTAGTAGAAACAACGACTGCCTATGCAAGACTTGTGCACACCGTTAAGATCTAAGCCAGGGTCTCTTGAAGACCCGGATTCACAATAGGCATTGCCTGTGCCTGAGCCTGTCCCGCTGGAACATCTGTGGCGGGGATCTAGTCCAAAACAATAAGGGGGTCTATGGGTACTGCCCCGGCTACTGCGCGGGCTGCACCCCTACCTCTACCACGGCCTCGATCGCGACCTCGACCTCTCGCTGGTCTCGCTGGTGTCTGGTCACCCTGATCGATAGCGCGTGTCTTCACCATCGGTGAGAGAATGAAACAACAGAAGTTTAGATTTCTAGAATCAACAGGTTTGCACGACAGAATTCAAGAATGAGAGAATTTCCTAAGGGTTTTGTAGCCTCTCGAAGATCAGTACAGACGTCTCTGTACCAATTCGCATGACTCTACTAAACTTGCTCATGATCGGTGAGTCCTATGTAACCTAGGCTCTGATACCAACTCGTCACGACCCCAAATCCTAGGCCGACCGTGATGGCGCCTATCATGGTACTAGGATAGCCAATATATCGCGTAATATCATAAAAACTTTTCATTAAATTCAAAATTGTTCTACATTTCATAAAATTCTTCTAGTTTCACAACTTAAGGCAACAAAATGAATAAAATAGTTTAGACACTGCCCCATAACCTGGAGTCAACCCGTCATGAGCACCTATGAACAATATAAGGTAATTCTATTTCTATACTACATCCAGTCTAGGAATAAGAAGTAAACAACAGAATAAGAAACGGAAAAGGATATGATGTGGATGCCGAACAATTACCTCAAAATCCCAACTCCGGCTCCAAGAGGAACGAAAGAAGCTAGCGCTCAAACCCAACGCCTGAATATGCACACAAGGTGCATGGAGTAATGTGAGTACCCCAACTCAGTAGTAATGAGAGTAAATAATGTCTAAGGCTATGAAACAAGTAAAAATAGTCATTAATGCACAGTAATTGAAGCCTTACTTTCAAAAAACACAGGTACACTATCTTGTAACATTTACAATTCACTTTCAGTAAAATATCCCTTAAAAATGTACCCTTTTCACAATTACCATAGAAGTCAAAATGGTTTAGTATCTGAAAAGACAGAGTTCATAATCAGTATTTCAGATGAAAACATGTATCATAAGCTTCCCCTCGGGCGTATCATCACTCAACATCAGTCACTCAGCATGCCTCACAATCACTCGGTATCAGCCCCTCGGTCTACCTCTCAGTCACTCATGCCTCCCAATCTCTCGTCACTAGGCACTCGGCACTCGCACTCAGTAGGTACCTGCGCTCACTGGGGTGTCAGACTCCGGAGGGGCTCCTACAGCCCAAGTGCTAATATCAAGCCATCTCGTGGCCTAATCACTCAGGCTCTAGGCCTCTCACATATCATAAACAATGTAACATGTTGCGGCGTGCAGCCCGATCCCATTGTATCCTCGCAACATAAGCCCTCAACCACACTGAGTCAGAAATCTCTCAAAACGCCACTCGGGCTATCAACCAACGGGGTACTCGACCCAAAATATCATTTTACATCACAAAATAGTATAAATAAGACTGCAGCCTCTATACTATATTACATCAAATAGAAGCGATGGTACATATATTGACCTAACCAAGCTAGTATGAATCATCTCAGCTCCGATCATGGTGAAGGTCCTGCGGTAGATTAGTTTCAAGAGTTTCGAAATCAGTTAAACAAAATATGACTTAGTGTAAATCAAAAGTTAATACAGTGAGAAATAGTAGAAACCAGGCCCTAAGGGGTCTAAACAGATCGGCACAAGGCCCAAAACATGGCGTATAACCCAAAATATAGTCTTAAAACACAATTTATCATATGATTTAGAAGTAATTTCGCAACTCAATAGTTGCCACGGGATGTACCAAGTCACAATCGCCTATCAGTGCACGCCACACACTTGTCACCCAGCATGTGCGCCACTCCAAAATAGTGAGAAATACAAAGTCCGGGGTTTCATACCCTCAGTACAAGATTTACAGTCATTACTTACCTGAAACCGGCCCGAATACTAATTCGCGATGCTCTTGCCTCTCGAATCGGCTCCCAATTGCTCCAAATCTAACCAAAACTAGATTAATATTATCAATATATGCTAGGGAGACGAAACCTATTCGAAAATTATCAAATTAAGCACAATTCCCAAAATTGGCCAAACCCGACCCCGGGCCCACGTCTCGAAATTCAATAAAGATCACAAAGCTAGAATCCTTATCCTTCCACGAGTCAATCCATATGAAATACATCGAAATCCAATCACAAATGACCCTTCAATTCCTCAATTTAAAGTCTCAAGTTTCCAAGCTCTAACCCCCAATTTAGCCACTAAAGTTTCCATATATTCCACCCCTAATCAGTCAAATAACACCATAGAAATGAGTTTTAGGTTCGAAAATCTTACCTCCACGGATTTCCCTCTTCAAAACCCTCTTTCAAGCTCAAATCCGTAAGAAGAACTTGATGAAATAAGCCAAAATTCGCGAAGCCTTCTTTATATACCTTCTGCCCAGGAAACCTGCATCTGCAGTCCCTTTCTCTGCTTCTACGGACCCGCACCTGCGGTCCCAGATGCGCACCTGCGGAAATTCATTAAAGGACAAAAATCCGCACATGCTCTCCTCCTTTCGCACCTGTGGCTTCACAGGTGCAATCAAACTCCGGCATCTGCGGTCCACCTCTAGCCTAGCCCAAATCCGCACCTACGACTCTTCTTCCGCTTCTGCGGTCTCGCACCTGCGGTCCCCTAACCGCAGGTGCGGTTATGACAGAACTAGCAGCTTCAACTGCAATTTTCTAAGTTCCAAACCTCCCGATAGCTATCCGAACTCATCCCGAGGCCCTCGGGACCTCATCCAAAAATATGAACAAGTCATAAATGATCACCCAGACTTAGTCGAACCCTCATAACTCCAAAAAACACATCGAAACATCAAACCAACCCATGATTCAAGCCTAAGGATTCTCAAACTCCTGAAACTCACCAACGATGCCGAAACTACCCAAACCTCGTCCGAATGACCTGAAAATTCGCACCCACCTCCAAAATGATACTACGAACATGTTCCAACTTCCGAAATTCCATTCCGACCTTGATAGCTAATTTTTCACTACCGATCGGAAATGACCAAAAACTAAATTCAAGCCTAATTCTACTTCAGGCATCAAACCGAACACACACCTAAGTCCCAAATCACCTAACGAAGCTATCCGAGCCATAAAATCCATATTCCGAGGTTGTTTACCCAATAGTCAACTTTCGGTTGACTTTTCTAATTATAAGGCCAGTTTAAGAGAATAAGTGTCTCATTTCTCACCACGACCACTCCGAACCCGAACCAACCGACCCATCATAATATACTTAGTTTAAATAATATATGATAAAGCTGAAACGGGGAAAACGGGGCAAAACTCACAGAATGACCGGTCGGATCGTTACACATCAATACTAAAGTTATATTCCGATAATTGAGGAGCCTCTGTGGGATCAACGTATTTATCAAAACCACTTTTACTCATAAGTCCTCGAGAATTCTGTCCTTGATCACTTCTTAGATCTTTCCGGACGGAATGGCCTCCTGGACCATTGTTCATTCGATCTGCGGTGTACGGTTGATATCAGTCTTTGTTCGACATTAGTTCCTTGTCGGTGTCCTCTGATTTTTAGTTGTTGACCTATTTGGATGTACCGAACCGAAAGGAGCTCCTAGATGGTCATCCTCGACTCTGATATTCGATTGATATCGATTGTGTACATCTGTTGACCCATGTAATTGCATAAGTTTTGAAGATTGACAAAGGCTGACCAGTTAAACTAGGTCCATCAGGGCACACATCTTGGAACTGAATAGCTGGCACATGAGCCGTAGATGCATAGGAGATATTCGTGACTGTGACGTATCAATGAACCAAGAGATTGTCTCCTAATGCGAAAAGGTTGCAAACTGATGAGAGAAGATTGAAGTTGATTTCAACAAGGACAGAAATAGAGAAGGAAGTTGAGTCATAGTCGAACTCGTATACCCAGGTAGAGTTGGATCCGAATTGAACCATGTACTCAACAACTGACTCTATAAATACTTAATGTATTACTGCTGAAATTGGTGACGCACAAAGACAAAAGTGAATCAAGTTCTGAAAAGCAAAGTTCACAGGATATTTTGCAAGCAGAAGTGTTGTGCGAAGGCTACAGTTCAACTAGAAGAAACAGTTTCATCGTCTGTGTGTTGAGTCTAGTTTATGTGTAGTAGGAGTTTCAATATTGTATCTTATCAGCTTTCATAGAAGCAATTGTAATAGGTACACATTGTACAAGTTAGAGTTAGTTTGAAATCTTTAGAAATTAGCTAGAGGCTAGTTGATACAAAGAGCATTAGAGTTAGTCCTAGGATTACAAAAGAGTTTATTTTGTAAGTCAGTTTGGCTAAGAGGTTTTAGTGAAGTGTTTGAGCAAATCCTACTGAGGAGTAGGTCGTGGTTTTTCACCTTTTGAGCCAGGTGTTTTTCACGTAAAAAT